>WBMZ01008289.1:11005-27916 GCA_013400975.1 Atrichornis clamosus
ATGATTTTTGAGATGACTTTTGGGATTGGATGACCTTTGGGACTGGATGACCTCTAGGAGGCAGAACTAGATGATCCTCACACCCCTTCCCACCCAACCCACGCTGCCCTCCCCCACTCCACCCCACCCTACACCCAAACCCACGGAACGAACTTCCCAATCCACAAACCAATCCCTTGCGACGACTCCCATCGTTCCCCCCCGGGGGATTTTGCGGGAACATTCCCTCACCTTGAGCGCGTGGTGCTGCCCCACGGGCTCGGCCTTGGGCTGCCCGGGGGGGGCCGTTTGCTGCAGGATCCTCTGCTCGATCTCCTGCTCCTGCTGCAGGGCCTTGACGAAGGCGGCCTTGAGCCTGTTCGTGTGCTCGGCCTTCAGGGCCTTCTTCTGGTTGGAGGCCATGCAGGTCTCGCACATGATGGTGCCGTTCTTCTCCTCCCGCCAGCGGCACGTGAAGTCCGTGTGGCACTGGGCACACAGGTAGGGCTCCCGGCAGGACACGGCCACCGACACCTTCCCTGAGGCGACAACACCCGGGATCGGCCTTCCCGCCCGGAACGGGCCGGGGGGGGCTCGGAATTGGAACAACACCTCCCCAAAAAGCGACCCCATCACTCCTTAAATCTCCTCAGCTGGGCCTCTTGTAGGCCTAGGTTTGGGTGGGGTTTAAGTTCTGTGTTTCGGGGAGGTTTAATTTCTCTGAGGACACAGGTAGGGCTCCTGGCAGGACACGGCCACCGACACCTTCCCTGAGGCGACAACACCCGGGATCGGCCTTCCCGCCCGGAACGGGCCGGGGGGGGCTCGGAATTGGAACAACACCTCCCCAAAAAGCGACCCCATCACTCCTTAAATCTCCTCAGCTGGGCCTCTTGTAGGCCTAGGTTTGGGTGGGGTTTAAGTTCTGTGTTTCGGGGAGGTTTAATTTCTCTGAGGACACAGGTAGGGCTCCTGGCAGGACACGGCCACCGACACCTTCCCTGAGGCGACAACACCCGGGATCGGCCTTCCCGCCCGGAACGGGCCGGGGGGGGCTCGGAATTGGAACAACACCTCCCCAAAAAGCGACCCCATCACTCCTTAAATCTTCTCAGCTGAGCTTTTTGTAGGCCTAGATTTAGGTGAGGTTTAAATTATTTCTCTAACAGGGCTCATGGCAGGACACGGCCACCGACACCTTCCCTGAGGGGACAACACCCAGGATCAGCCTTCCCGCCCGGAACGGGCCTGGGGGGGCTCCAAATTTAACCAAAGTTAGTTCAAAACCTCCAAAAAATGACCCCTCTGCGCCTTAACTCTTCTCAGCTGAGCTTTTTGTAGGCCTAGGTTTAGGTGAGGTTTAAGTTCTGTGTTTCTGGGAGGTTTAAATTACTTCTCTAACAGGGCTCATGGCAGGACACAGCCACCGACACCTTCCCTGAGGGGACAACACCTGGGATCGGCCTTCCCACCCGGAACGGGCCTGGAGGGGCTCAAAACTTATTCAGAGTTTTGACTAAACTTCCAAAAAATGACCCCTCCGGGCCTTTTGTAGGCCTAGGTTTGGGTGAGGTTTAAGTTCTGTGTTTCTGTGAGGTTTAAATTATTTCTCTAAGGACTCGGCCACCTTCCTTGAGGGACAACACATGGGCTCGGCCTTCCCACCCGGAACGGGCCTGGAGAGGCTCCAAATTGAAACAAAACCCCCCAAAATGACTCCTCTGGCCCTTAAATCTCCTCAGCTGAGTCTCTGGTAGGCCTAGGTTTGTGTGGGGCTTAAGTTCGGTGTTTCTGTGAGGTTTAAATCATTTCCCTCAGGACACGGCCACCGCCACCTTCCCTGAGGGGCCTGGGATCGGCCTTCCCACCCGGAACGGGCCTGGAGAGGCTCCAAATTTCATCAAAACCCCCCAAAAATGAACCCATCACCACTTAAATCTCCTCAGCTTGGCCTTTTGTAGGCCTAGGTTTGGGTGAGGTTTAAATTCTTTGTGAGGTTTAAGTTCTGTGTTTTTGGGAGGTTTGAATCGTTTCCCTCAGGACACGGCCACCGACAGCTTCCCTGAGGGGACAACGTCTGGGATCGGCCTTCCCACCCGGAACGGGCCTGGAGAGGCTCCAAATTTCATCAAATTTAACTCGAATTCTTGAATAAACCTCCAAAGGTCCTTCCAACTGAAACCAGAAAGGGATTTTAGGATTCCAAACCGAAGTTTGAAAATGTATCAAAGGAAACAAATCCTGGATTTGGGCTGGGAGTTATCCAAGGAAGTGAATCCTGGATTTGGTGTGAAAATTATTTAAGGAAGCAAATCCCAGATTTGGTTTGAGAGTTATTCAAGGAAGTGAATCCTGGATTTTAAGGTCCTTTCAACTCAAATCATCCTGGGATTTTAGGATTCTAAAACAGTCTGAAAATCACGAAAGGAAGGAAATCCGGGATTTGGGTTGAGATTATTCAAGGAAGTGAATCCTGGATTTGGTTTGAAAATTATTAAAGGAAGCGAATCCTAGATTTGGGTTGAGAGTTATTCAAGGAAGCAAATTCCAGATTTTAAGGCCGATCCAACCCAATCCATTGTGGGATTTAAGGATTCTAAAAAACAGTTTGAAAATCATGAAAGGAAGCAAATCCTGGATTTGGGTTGAGAGTTGTTCAAGGAAGTGAATCCTGGATTTTAAGGTCCTTTCAACCCAAGTCATCCTGGGATTTTAGGATTCTAAAACAGTCTGAAAATCATGAAAGGAAGGAAATCTGGGATTTGGGTTGAGAGCTATTAAAGGAAGTGAATCCTGGATTTGGTTTGAAAATTATTAAAGGAAGCAAATCTGGGATTTGGTCTGAAAATTATTAAAGGAAGTAAATCCTGGATTTTAAGGCCCTTCCAACCCAACTCATCCCAGATTTCAGGATTCTTTAACAGTCTGAAAATCATGAAAGGAAGGAAATCTGGGATTTGGGTTGAGAGCTATTAAAGGAAGTGAATCCTGGATTGGACAAGAGCCTAAAGCTCTCATTAACCGAGATAAAACGGGAATAAAACAGAGATAAAACGGGAATACAAGGAATATAACCGGATAAAACGCACACAAAACAACGGGAATATCCTCCCCTCTCCTCCAAGGAACATTCCCGAAGTCTCACCTTGAGTTTCCAGCAGGTTCTGCACGACCTCTTCCAAACCCACCAAATAAATGAACTCATTATTGGCGGCGCTGGGCAGGAAATTCATCTCCGGAGCCGGAGGTTTGGGAGGAGGGATTTCCAGGAGCGTCTTTTCCAGCTGTTTCCGGAGGGCCAGCTTGGCAGCGGCCTGGCGGCTGGCAGGGGACTCCCCGGAGCCGCCCAGGGACGTGGCACTGGGCGTGGTGGCACTGGCCTGGCCCGAGGGCACCGGGGCACCTTTCAGGGAAGTGGGAGACGCCTGGGAAAAGACGGAATCGCTCAGCGGGGATTCCACGCGGGGATCCTCAGGAATCCCGCAGGGGGAAAAGGCGGGGCCGTGAGAGGTTAAAATCCCACCCCGGAATTTTTACTTTTTTGCCCCCAAAAGGGCGCTGGAATTCTGGATTTGTGGTTTTTAAGGAAAACAGACAAATCCCTAAAAAAACAAAAACTCCAAGGGGAAGCCTCCCATGGAAAGTGAGGCCTGGAATTCTCTTCTCCCAAATCTGGTTCTTTTTCCCAACACTCTGGAATGGTTCTTTTGGCTCCCATGGTCAGGAAGATGTTCCAAGGGCTGGAGCAGCTCAGAACTCCACAAGGAACATTCCATGTTCCTGCCCTGGGATTATTTTTCCCTACTTTAGGTCAGTTTAATGTCGTGTGGTGGTGCTGGAGCAGCAATTCCCATTTGGAATGAGGCCAGAGGAGGGAATGGAGTTGGAGCACCGGGCTGGGAAAGCTGCGGGTGTCCACACGGAGAAGGGAAGCTCCAGGGAAACCTTGGAGCCTTTTCCAGGGCCTAAAGGGGCACCAGGAGGGCTGGAGAGGGATTTGGGACAAGGGATGGAGGGACAGGACACAGGGAATGGCTTCAAACTGGAGAAGTGGAGATTTGGGTAGGATATCAGGAAGAAATCCCTCCCTGTGAGGGAATGGGATGGAATTCCCAGAGCAGCTGTGGCTGCCCCACCCCTGGAAGTGTCCAAGGCCAGGTTGGACGGGGCTTGGAGCAACCTGGGATAGTGGGAGGTGGGATTGGATGAGCTTTGGGATTGGATGAGCTTTGGGGGCTGGACTGGAGGAGTGGATGATCTTTGGGATTGGGTGATCCTTGGGATTGGGTGATCTTTGGGACTGGGTGATCTTTGGGATTGGATGGTATTTGGGTATGGATGATCCTTGGGATTGGATGATCCTTGGAATTGGATATTTGGGTACGGATGATCCTTGGGATTGGATGGTGTTTTGGTATGGATGATCCTTGGGATTGGATGATCCTTGGGATTGGATGGTATTTGGGTATGGATGATCTTTGGGACTGGGAGATCTCTGGGATCAGATGATCTCTGGGACTGGGTATCTCTGGGATTGGGTAATCTGTGGGATTGGATGATATTTGGGATTGGGTGATCTTTGGGACTGGATGATCTTTGGGGGCTGGAGAAATGATGATCTCTGGGCTTGGAGAATCTTTGGGATTAGATGATCCTTGGGACTGGATTATCTTTGGGTCTGGATGACCTTTGGGATTGGGAGATCTTTGGGATCGGATGATCTCTGGGACTGGGTACCTCTGGGATTGGATAATCTTTGGGATTGGGTGATCTTTGGGATTGGGTGATCTCTGGGATTGGGTAATCTTTGGGGGCTGGAGGAGCGGATGATCTTTGGGATTGAAGAATCTTTGGGACTGGAGAATCTTTGGGTTTGGATGATTTTTGGGATCAGACAATCTTCGGGATTGGGTGATCTCTGGGATCCAATAATCTCTGGGAGCAGATGATCTCTGGGATCAGATGAACTTTGGGATCAGATGATCTCTGGGAGCCGGCACTACCAACCCCATCCCTTCCAGAATCCCAAACCAAGCCGCGCCGGCACCTGGAGCACCCCGGGAGCGCGGGAATCGCCCCTTCCCGCGGGATAAGACGGAACCGCACCACCCGCAGAGCCCTTCCCGCCCGGCACATCCCACGAGCCCACCCCGGGATCCCGGGAAGCGCTGACCTGCGGGATGTTGACGAGCAGGCTGGCGTTGGGAACGTTGGCCACGCGGATCAGGCCCTGCTGGATGATCCGTTGGCCCTGGATCTGGACGCTGGGCACGGACGCGCGCGGAGCCAGGAGCAGCGGGGGCGGCCCCGTGCTCGAGTGCTGCCGGATCGTGTGGATTTGCTGGGAAAACCAGGAAAAGGGACAATGGGATGGGCTCGGCATGGCGTGGGAGAGCGGGAAGGAGGCGGGGAAGGAAGGGATCCCCTCCATCCCGGGTGTTTTTCCCTTGCCCTCCCTCCGAGAAGAAAACAGGGATGCTCAAATTGAGGCCACCACGTTCCGGCCCAAAATTCCCAAGTTTTTGAGTCAAACTCCTTCCACAACCCGGAGTTTCCAGCCTGTTTCCTTAATTAGGGAAGTGATTCCTTGGGATGAGTTTTGCTCTCCGTAATCAGAGCAGGAAAAAAAGGAAATTCCCAATTTTTCCTTTCCCTTCCCTCCTGCATTCCGGTTATGCAGGAGCTCAGAGCAGGCCTGTGGAAGAAATCCTTGGCTTTTCCTGCTATCCCATCATTTTGGGCTGTATCCAAGGGGAATTTTGCTTCCCTGCTCCTTCCTTGACACCTCCATTTGCTGTTCCAGCTGATCCAAGACCATTTCCAGTGGAGCAGCTCATTCCAGCAGCTCTTACCCAACCCCAAGGCAGAGAATTAGGGATTTGGGGCTCTATCCAATTGGAATTTTGCTTTCCTATTCCTTCCCTGCCACCTCAATTTGCTTTTCCAGCAGATCCAAGGCCACTTCCAGTGGATCAGCTCATTCCAGCAGCTCTTATCCAGCTCCAAGGCAGAAAACGAGGGAAAAGAAGGGATTTTTAGCATTGAAAAGGTGGAATTGATAGGATGGGATAATGAGAGGGAAAAATCTGGGAAAATGCAGGCCTTGAGTTTCATTTCCTCTTTCCGCTCTCCCAGAAATCAGCTGGAAGCCTGCCAGGCGTCGGATTCATGTTCAGAATTCAAGGAAACCAAACATTTTGGGAGCTCCTCGCCTTCCCCCGGGGAGCCCAACCCGAAAACCCGGAACGCCGCGGGACATTCCCTCGAAGCAGACGAGGAAATTCCCACTGGAGAGGGGGAGTGGGAGCGGGAAAAGACGGGAAGGAGCGGGAAGGACTCACCTGAGCCCCTCGGACCAGGGGGGGCATCACGATCTGGGTGCTCTGCTGGGATCCCAGTTTGGAAGACGCCTGTTGGCCCCCCCGGACCAAGGGAGGCGGGATCACCGTGCCAGGGATCCGTGTGGAAGAGCTCTGGAAAACAGGGAAGGGTCGTTAGTCCTTAGCCGGAGCCAGGGATGAAGGGCTGGAAGGACGGAAAAGCTGCGGGATGGGAGAGGAGGCCGGGGCGGCTGCAGAGCACGGAGAGTCCAACCGGGAACGTTCGGAATAACGGGGCGGGGGGGAAAAAAAGCGTTGGGAAAAGTGGGAATGGGGCGTTAGGGAGAAGAGGGAAGGTGGGGAAAACTGGGGAAAGCAGGAGGGAAAGAAAGGCAGGAGAAGGGGAAAGATTTAGGAAAAATAACGAAGAGGAAAAGGAGGCAGGAGGAAGGAGTTGCGGAAAACCCGGGGATTCCGGGCTCGGATCCTTGGAATTCCTCCTGCTGCTGGGCCGGGATGTTCCCACAGACTCCAAAGGAACCTCTCCATCCCAATCCTGGGCTTTTCCGCTGCTGCTCCCCTTCCCTCCTTCCCAACCTCTGGGAACAGGGAATCTCCCACATCCCCCCGTGACCACGCACAGGGATTTGGCCACTGGGAAGCCCGATCCCTTTCCAGCTGAATCCCAAGTGATCCCTCAGCTCCCACCCTCTGGAATTCGCAGTTTTTCCACTCAAGCAAAAGCCAATCCAGGTTAATTTGCCCAAATTCCACAAATTAGGTGGGATAGGCTCGATTTTGGGGATTCACCTCCCAGATCTGTCCAAGTTTCCCTGGTCCAGCTCCTCTGGAAGTGCTGCCAAGGAAACGGAGACTCAAGGAAAAGATTCCTCCAGCTGACGGATTCCTTTGGATTTGGGAACGTGGAGCAAATCCTCCCCTTCCCTGGGGGCCTGCATTCCAGGGATCTCCAAACCGCCCCTTTCCAGGGGGAAAACCCTTTTTGTGTGGAAGCAGTTTGGGAATTTGGTTCCCGTCAGCCCAAGGAAAATAACCAGGAATGTTGTAAATCCCAAAGCAAAGCAAACGAATCCTTCCCTAAGGATTCCCAAGGTTTCATTCAGCCTGGACCAGGATCTTTCCAAACCCTCATCCAGCCACAAAGAGAGAATCCAGGGATTCCCTCAGCTCTTCCAGGGAGAATCCAGAGATTCCCAGAGCTCTTCCAGAGAGAATCCCTTGATTCCCTCAGCTTTTCCAAAGAGAATCCAGCGATTCCCTCAGCTCTTCCAGAGAAAATCCAGTGATTTTCTCAACTCTTCCAGGGAGAATCCAATGATTCCCTCAGCATTTCCAGGGAGAATTCCGTGATTCCCTCAGCTTTTCCAGAGAAAATCCACTGATTCTCTCAGCTCTTCCAGAGAAAATCCAGTGATTTTCTCAGTTCTTCCAAGGAGAATCCTGGGATTCCCTCAGCTCTTCCACAGAAACCCCAGTGATCCCCTCAGCTTATCCCAAGAGATTCCGGTGATTCCCTCAGCTCTTCCAGGGCGAATCCAATTATTCCCTCAGCATTTCCAGGGAGAATTCCACAATTCCCTCAGCTCTTCCAGACAGAATCCAGTGATTCCTTGAGCTCTTCCAGAGAAAATCCAGTGATTTTCTCAACTTTTCCAGGGAGAATCCTGGGATTCCCTCAGCTCTTCCACAGAAAACCCAGTGATCCCCTCAGCTTTTCCAAAGAGAATCCAGTGATTCCCTCAGCTCTTCCAGGGAGAATCCCGTGATCTTCTCAACTCTTCCAGGAAGAATCCTGGGATTCCCTCAGCTCTTCCAGGGAGAATCCAGTGATTTTCTCAGCTCTTCCAGAGAGAATCCAGGGATTCCCTGAGCTCTTCCAGAGAGATTCCAGGGACTCCCTGAGCTCTTCCAGCGAGAATTCCATGACTCCCTCCACTCTTCCAGCCCATCCCACCGCAGGCCCAGCTCAGCGATGCCGAAATTCCCAAGCCCCTTCTCCAACGGAACCACCACGGGATCTCCCCCCCCACTCCAGCCTGCGCCGGGACGAACCTCACGGATCCCATCCCACCTTTCCCGAGCCGCTCCCCCCGTTCCCGCCCCTCTCCGAGCGCGCGGGGCCGTGGGAGCTGGGGAAGCCCGAATCCTGCCGGCTGCGGGAAGCGGCTGCGCCGGGAACGCCCCTTTCCCAGGGCTCCTTTCCCTGCTCCCACTGACCTGGAGCGAGGCTTTGGAAGCAGGAGCCGGCTGCGGGCCCCGCACCAAGGGCGGAGGAGCGGCCACGGCACTTCCCGAGGGAGCAGCGGGCTGGAAAAGGAAAAACCAGAGAGACAGCACAGGGAGTGAGGCTGGAAAAGCAGGAACGCGGAAGGCCAAGGGAATCCGAAGGCTCCCGTTTTGCCTCCGCGGGAATTCGGGAAGGTTGAGGGCGGGGGGATAAGGTGAAAGCAGGAAAAGAGGAAGGGAGGCTCGGCTCGGCTTCCCCGCCGCTCCTCGAGGGCTCCAGTAGGGAAGTGGGAAAAGCGTTAGGAAAAATCCTTTGGATCTTCAGAATTTCGGGCTGATTTCACCCCGTTACTTCCAACATCCAGAGCTCATCCCGCATTCCAGCGGAAATTGGAGGGATGCGGGTCCTTGGTGAGTTTTAATCCCATCCCTGGAGCACTCGGAATTCCAGGAGAAGATTCCAATGGTCCACCCAAACCAGCCCCGGGATCTGCCTCCCGCATCCCACCGGAATTCCCGCATCCAGCAGCAGCCGCTGGCAGTGGGATGGATTCCATGGATTCGCTGCCCTTGGCGCAGGTGATGGAAGTTTCCCACCCCCTCAGCTCCCGAATTCCTGCCTCCCTCCACTTCCACCTCCGGAGCCACGTGGGAAGAGCCTTTGTCTGGAGCAGCTCCTGCTGGAAATGGCTCTTCCCGTGGGATGAGGGGCTGGGAGGATGGGAAGGGATTTAGGATGGGAGACTGAGCCATTCCCGGATTTTTTTTTTTTTGGAAGATTCGGGTGTGCGGATCCACTTGTGGAACAGCTGGAATTCCCACCTGGAATCCAGCCTTGGATGCTGCCGCACCCTCCACCACTCCCTGCGGGCACCTCCGTGGATCTCATCCCAGATATTCCAGCAATCCCCCATCCCTGGAAGCGCCCAAGGCCAGGCTGGACAGGGCTTGGAGCAACGTGGGATATTGGAAGGGCTGGAATGGGATGAGCTTTACCCTTCCCAAACCACTCCGACAGACGGACGGATGGATAACCGCAGGGAATGGCGACTTCCGGAGGGATTTAACCTTCCCTCCCCACCCTAAAAGACGGGATAAGGAGGAAAATCCCGACCTTCTGGGCCGTGGTCTCCTTCTGGATCTGGCTTTGCCGTAGTTTTTTCAGGAGAACGAGTTTGGCCTCTTCCAGCCGGAGCTCTTCCTTCAGCTGCTTGATCATCCTCTCCCGCTCCTCCGGGCTGCTCTTCTGGGAAAACAGGGATGGGGAAGCGGGAAAAGGCACCAAGTCACCACGGCCATTCCCAGCTGGAATTTCGTCACGCCCGTCTCACGTGGCAGGAGAGAATTCCAACGGGGAGGGGGGGGGAAAAAAAACCCCTTGGGGTTTTACAGTGTTTTCCATAGAAAAATAAGCGGGATTTTTTCGTTGCCTCCTTCTCTCTCCCAGCACGGATTTATCCCGATTCCTCGTTTGTTAAATTGATGTAATTAATTGGATTCGTTAAATGAGGAATCGGAGAATAAATCCGTGCCGGGAGAGGGAAGGAGGCAACGAAAAAATTCCCTTTTTTTTTGGTTTTTTTTGGGATTTTTTTTCCCAACTTAAAAACCCCACCCCGGGAAAAATCCAGAGGTTGAACCAGAACCGAAGCACATCCAACCAATCCGGGATTCCCTGCCGGATCCCACCGCCAGAACCCGCATCCCACCTTATCCTTGGGATGCCAGGGGGAGCCGGGGGAGATTCCGGGAAGATCCCGGAGCATTCCCGGGCCGGACTCACCAGGAGGGCCTCGGTGTTGGTTTCCTTGAGGGAGATTTTGGTCAATCCGTTCATCCGGGGGCTGGAGGGCTCGTTGTCGGATAAAACGATCACATCCGGAGAAGGGACCCTCTTCTCCCTCTTTATTTCCCTGGGAACGAAAGGAAAAGCAGCCAGGAGTTCCTCAATCCAAGGAAACCACGGATGGAGTCTTGCGAAACGAGGATTTGCCGCCAGGGAAGCGGCCGAAGGCAGGGGGGAGCAGTTCGGGATAAGGGGGAATCCGGTGGGAATATCCGGTGGGAATGGGTGGGATTTGGGGGGGTCTTCCCATGCCAGGGTTCCAGGATTAACCCCAGATCTCCCGAATTCTGGATGAACCCGACAGGATCAGCTCCATTCCCAAGATTCCCAGGGAAAATGCGCCAACGTCACGGAGCAATCCCGGGATAGTTTGGGAAACACCTTAAAATCATCCAGTTCCACGGGAAGGGACCCGTTCCCATAAAAATGGGGAATCCCTTCCAAGGAGGAGCTTTTCCATCGGCCACTTCACCCCTCTGGGAAGACCTGGAACTTTTCCAAGGCTCTGCTTTGCACCTCCCACCCCAAATCCAGGGATTTGTGCTGCTCCTCCTTCACGGCTCAAAGGCAAAATCAGATCCCTCCTTTTCCTTCTCCTTCCCTGATCCAGGGATTTGCAGTCCGGGACTTTTCCCACCCTGGATCCGAAGGAAACCCCACCCCAAGGATCCACATTTATTCCCTCGCCCGAATTCCAGCACTTTTTGGCACCGTTTTCCTCCTACACCAACACCGTTGGAATGTTTCCCACCGGGAATGGCGGAATCCCGTGACAGCCTCAACGCAGACGGATCCAAAAAAATCCATCCAATCCCGGCTGTATTCCAGGGATTTAACCCTTTCCTTGGCTACGGCACTCGGTGTTTGGGCTGCACCTCCCACCTGAATTCCTGGGAATTCAAGCCTGCCTCCATTCCCTACGCTCGTCCCAGGGAGAAGTGGTGGGATCCCCTTCGGCACCGGGATTTGGGAATTCCGGCTGTGAGTATTCCCGAGCCCCAGGAGGAAAAGGGGAAGGGGACAAGCAGGTTTCCTGGGAATGACAGTGCCGGGAAAAAGGCCCGCGGCGGGAATTTTAGGAGTGGGAAAAGTGGGAAAGAAATCCAAGGAATAAGGAGAGGGATTGTCCTCTAGAGGGCACAGCGAGCCTGGGAATGGAGCGATCCAAACCCGGGCCTTCCACAGGGAAAACTGCGGAGCATTCCCAGCTTTTTCCTGGATCTGGAGGCGCTGGGACGGAGCTGTTAACTGGGATGGAACTGGGAACGACCGGCCGGTGAGCTGCTCCCGGCAGGAGTGCTGGGAATGTGCCGGGAATGTGCCGGGAATGTGCCGGGAATGCCGGCGGGAGCGGGCACCGCTGAGGCCTTTCCAGGGACACCTGGAGCAGCTCCGGGACAGGGAGCTGGGAAAGGAAGGATCAAACTCCACCTGGAAAAGGCAGGACTGAGTCCCAGCCGGAGAAAGAAGGAATGAACATTCCCTGGAAAAGGAAGGATTGAGCCTTTCCCGTGGAAGGAAGGAGCGAAGCCCACCCGGAAAACGAAGGGATGAGCCCCCCATGGAGAAGGATTGAGCCCCACCTGGAAAAGGAAGGACCAAATCCCACCTGGAATAGGACAGACTGTGCCTCCCTGGAAAAGGAAGGACTAAACCCCACCTGGAAAAGGAAGGAATGAGCCTTTCCTGGGAAAGGAAGGATTAAACCCCACCTGGAAAAGGAAGGAATGAGCCCCCCTGGAAAACGATTGAGCCTCTCCTGGAAAAGGAAGGAATGAAATCCCACCTGGAAAAGGACTGGGCCTTTCCTGGAAAAGGAAGGAATGAAATCCCACCTGGAAAAGGACTGGGCCTTTCCTGGAAAAGGNAAAATGACTGTTCCTGGAAAAGGAAGGAATGAAATCCCACCTGGAAAAGGACTGGGCCTTTCCTGGAAAAGGAAGGAATGAAATCCCACCTGGAAAAGGACTGGGCCTTTCCTGGAAAAGGAAGGACCAAGCAGTTGGATGCGTTCATCCCGAAATTGTAACAAGGCAAAGGAAGAACGGGATGGGACGGGTGGATGGAGGGAAGGATGGGAGCCGACTCTGGAATGGGAATTCCAAGACCAGGATCACCCTCACCGCTGCGAGAAATCCGAATTCCCTCTTCCCTCCTTTTCCCTGGATCACGCCAAAGCTCTCCAGAATCCTGGAGTGAAAACCTATCCCGAGGTTATTTACTCGGGAGAATTCCTGTCATTTCCAGGATCAAGGAGCTTCCCAGGCCGGGAACATCCCAGACCTTTATTCAGGAGCCGGGTTTTCCTGGAATTGGGATACCAGCACTGCTCCGGAAGGATCCTGATGCTTTTA
Organism: Atrichornis clamosus; assembly: GCA_013400975.1. Classification (NCBI taxonomy): domain Eukaryota; kingdom Metazoa; phylum Chordata; class Aves; order Passeriformes; family Menuridae; genus Atrichornis; species Atrichornis clamosus. Next base: position 23,752 of record WBMZ01008289.1, read on the forward strand.
TTCCAGAGGGAAGGATGATTTGTCCTCATGGAGCTGATTCCAACCAGGGGATCCCTCCTGGCCTCTCCCAAACCCTCCCACGAATCCCAGGAATTTGCGGATTCTCGGTTCAGTTTTTACGGCTCCGGGAGGAGTTTTAGGGGGAATAAAAGAAAGAAATCCCTGGAAAAGGGCCAGGAAGGGAAGAGCAGATGAAGGGAGCTGCCCCTGGAGCACAGCAAATCCAAGGGGAGATCCAAGAGAAAATTCCAGCCCTGGGGGGAGCAAACACAGGGAAGGGCAGGGATGAGGCACCGGGATTCATCCAGGGAAAGGTTCTCCCCCTCCAGCAGCCACAGGGATTAATCCAGGGGGTTGTTATCCCAGATTTCTCCGTATCCACGGGGAAAACTCTCCTTGCTCCCACCCCTTCTCCTCCAAGTCCGGGGTAACTCCCGCAGCTCCCAAAAAACCCCAGGGAGAGCAGCAGGAATTTGCTTGGGCCTGGCGTGGCCCCCTCATCCCAATTTTCCGCCACTCCGGGCTTTTCCCGGCAGGAAGAGGCTCCCAACCCAACCCCTGTTTTTAAATTTCCCTTTAGGATCTAAAGAAAAAGAAGGAAAAAAAAAAAAAAAAAGCCGAAAAATCCCATTTTTCCATTGGAAAATCAACGGATTCCAGAGGCTGCTCCGTGTGGTCAGCGCTGGGCCACGTTTTCCAAGGAAAATATTCCAGTTTCAGCTCCCAGCCCTGAGTTTGGGGCAGGTCGGGGAATTTTTTTTTCCCCCCTCTTCCCACAAAAATCGGCTTTAAAGGCAAAGATCCAAAGGGAGCCGGGAGCTGAATTCCTGTGGGGATCACGGGGCTGGAAAAGGCCCACGTGGAAACAGAGAAATAAGGGAAGGAATCCTTAGGGAATGGAGATCCCTTTTCCCTAAAAAAACGCCCTAAAAAAAGGGCTGGAAGATCCCCACGCTTCAATAAATAAATCCTTAGGGAATGAAGATCCATCTTCCCTAAAAACGCTTGGAAAATGCTCTGGAAAAGGGCTGGAAAATCCCACGTTTATGTAGGATAAAGAAAGGAATCCGTAGGAAATGGAGATCCACCTTCCCTAAAAGCACCTGGAAAATGCTCCGGAAAATGCTCTGGAAAAGTCTCACACTTAAACTAAATAAATAAATAAAGGAATCCTTAGGAAATGCAGATCCGTCTTCCCTGAAAATGCCCGGAAAATCCCACATTTACGTAAAAGAAATAACTAAGGGAATTCGTAGGAAATGAAGATCCACTTTCCTTAAAAAGCCCTGGAAAACGCCCTAAAAAAGAGCTGGAAAAGTCCCACGTTTTTATAAAAGAAATAAAGGAATTCTTAGGAAATGAAGATCCACCTTCCCTGAAAACACCTGGAAAACGGCCTGGGAAAAGGGCTGGAAAAGTCCCGCATTTCTACAAAATAAAGGAATCCTTGGGAAATGACGATCCAGCAATTCCCGAGGGAAGGATCTGGTGTTCCCAGTTCCCACCTCAGGGCCCGGAATTCCCACCACTGCTGGAGCCAGGAGGGATCATTCCCTATCCCTGAGCGTTCCAGCAGCACCTGGAATCACAGCCGGGAACACACAAAATCCTGGATTTGCTCCATAAATTGGATCTCGCCCTAAAAAAAAAACCCCCCAAGACTTGGGAGGCCACGGAATTCCCGACTGGATTTGGGATAAAGACCCAGAATCCGGGTTAGGAATAGGGCAGGAAATCTGGAATCTGGATTTAAAGTCACGAATCCACGTTGGAATTCTCCCGTTCCTTGTGCAGCTCCTGCACAAACCCAAGGAAAAGCTTTAGGTCTTTGTAACGCCAGGATTTTCCAAAGGGATAAGGAGGAAGTTGGAATGTTTGCTTCCAGGACTTCCAAGAAATCCACGAAGGATTTGTCCTCCAGCTCCTGCCTGCCCAGAACATTCCCAGTGCCAAAATCCACCAAAAAGTTGGATTTCTCCATCCCCGCTGCCCCATGGGGAGGGATCCCGCTGGAATTCCAGCTGCTCCGTTCACAACCCATTGTTTTCCCTGTTTTTAGGATCACAGCTCAATTCCCAACATCCAACCCCCTCTTCCTCACTGGAATCTCCATCAGGAGCTCCGGGGAAATCCTCTCCAAGGACAGCCTGGGTGGGGCTGGGATAATGTGGGATAGCGGGAGCTGGGATGGGCAGGCAGGGGTTGGAATGGGATGAGCTCCAAGGCCCTCCCCACCCAACCCACTCCGTGATCCCGGCATTCCCTTTACCGAATCCCGCATTCCTGCCCCTGGAAAAGCGGGAAGGAGCAGCCGGATCCGGGGGGAGGAGCCAGAGCCGCACGAACGCATCCCGCCGGAATTCCCCGCGTCCAGCTGCTTCCCTGGCTGCCGCATCCCACGGAACGTGGCGGGGAGCGGGACGAGAGGGACGGATTCCCGTGGGAAGCCGGGACTCACCCTTTGGAAGTGCTCATATCCACGGGCTCATCCCCGGTCTGCACTTCCACTTTAATGGTGGCTTTCACTTCCCCACTTTTCAACAATCCCTGGACTTTTCCAGCTCCGGGATCCGCCTTGAGTTTCATTTCTCCTTCCGAGTTGAGCTCCGTTCCCAAAAATCCCTTTTCCATCCTGAGTTTTTTACTGTCCACGTCGTTGGGAGCCACATCCCGCTCCAAGGCTCGCTTCTGACTCCGAGTCCGGCATGATTCCTCTGTCATGGTGAATTCCTGGGAAAAGGGAGGCACCGGGGGGTGAGAAATTCCTCACGGGGATGGAGCGGCCGCGCTTCCCAACGGGGCCAAGGCCGGAGGTTGTCGGGAAAGGAGTTTGGGAAGAGCGACCCCGGAGCCGCCGGGTTGTTCCCGGAGATCTCCCGGATGGATCCGGCGGGGCTGGGAGCGGGGGGATCCCGGCACGGCCGCGCTCCCGGGTTTTGGGTGTTGGGCAGGAAACAGGGAAGGAAAAAGCGGGAACGCCCACAGGGATCACTGGATCGGCCGGGAGAAAAATTCCCTGGAATGAAGGCACGGGAGGATATCCAAATCCCATGGGAGAACATCCAAACCCCCCAGGGGAGAACAGCCGAACTTCCGTGGAAGAAGATCCCAATTCCTTATGGAAAAATATCCAAATTCTCCACGGGAGAATATCCAACCCCTCATGGAAGAACATCCCAATCCCCATGGAAGAACATCCAAACTCCCACAGGAGAAGATCCGAACCCCCATGGAAAAATATCCCAATCCCCACGGACGAACATCCTAATCCCCATGGGAAAACATCCAAACTTCCATGGAAGAACATCCAGACCCCCATGGAAAAATATCCAAACCCCCTGTGGAAGAACATCCCAATCCCATGGGAGAACATCCCAATCCCATGGAAGAACATCCAAATCCCATGCAAGAACATCCAAATCCCATGGGAGAACATCCCAATCCCACGGGAGAACGCCCACCCCCTCCCACCACCGCACTCCCGGGATTTTGGCTCTGCCCCAAAAAGCCAGGAAGAAACGCCCGGATTTGCCTGCCGTGCAAATCAAGGCCATTCCAAGATTCCCGACTGGGATCTCCCTGGCACGGCTCCCTCGGCTTCCCTGGAAGTTTTGGGAATCAGACCCCACAGGGGGATGAGGCCAAGGGAGCATCCCGGAGTTTTCCGCCTCTGCCTTGGCACCGCTGGAGTTGGGACTTTTCCCCCTTCCTGGATGGAGCCAAGCCAGGCTTTCCCAGGTTTTCCCAGGCTTTCCCAAGCTTTTCCAGGCTTTCCCAGGCTTTCCCAGGCAGGCTGGGCTGGAGGGAGCCAGGTTGAATCCCTGGAGTGCCGTGGGAAGCGTGGAAGTGCCCGGGACCTGTGGCCATCCCATTCCTGGGACAATCCCATTCCCGGGGCCATTCCCGGGACCATTCCCGGGGCCACCCTCATTCCGGGATGCAGAGCAGGGCCCGGCTCCCATCCCGAGATTCCGGAGGGCTCCACACGGCCCTTCCCAGGATGCAGCAGCCACACAAAGCCTTTCCCAGGATCCGGCCTGAGCCGGCAGCAGGGAAACCACGGCGGGATGGGCCGGCACCTTCCTCCCGCTCCTCCTCCTCCTCTTCCCTCTCCTCCTCCTCCTCCTCCTCCTCCTCCTCTTCCCTCCTCCTCACCCTTCTCCTC
>WBMZ01008290.1:0-229796 GCA_013400975.1 Atrichornis clamosus
CTCCGCCCGCCGCCGGCGCCGCCGCCCTCCCGCCGCAGCACCACACTGAGACAACGAGATAATATACTTAGCTATTATTATTATTTATTATTATTATTGCCGCTATTCTTATTATTATTATTGATAATAATTTATCGCTGCACAAACGTCTAGCACTGTGCTTTGTGGATCTTCCAAAAAAAAAAAAAAGAGAAAAAATAATAATAATAAAAGAAATAATTCCCTGAAACCTTAGCAAAACCGTTAGAAGAGTTGAAGCCTTTCAAGACACCCAATATTTGCCATTAAGAATGGTTATGGTAGGTATTAGTAGATTTAAAATCTGATCGTAGCGGGTTTATATAGAGGTAGATATAGAAGCTAACATACAGATTTTCCCCGAATCTGCATCATTCTCAGTCTGTGTTTTCCCATGAATTTAGTTTTCTGCTACTGATCTGTTTGTACATGATCTCTCCCTTTCCCCCCCTCCCTTTTTCTTTCCCCCTCTCTCTCGCTCTCTCGCTCTCTCTTTCATATTTAATGTCTGCGTATCCTTTAATAAAGGATGTACTTTGTCATTTTAAGATAATTGCGATTTCTCTCAGAATAAAGAAAAAAGCTCATTTCTAAGGCCAGGCTGGTATGTGGCTAACTGAAATGCAAAAGGAAGAAGAGGCTTTTTTTTTTAAGGGTGGGGGACAGTTAATTTCCACATTGACATTTTGGAGATAGAAATGCAGAGCAAAATCCTTGGGGGGGGGGTGTTTAAAAAAAAAAGCCTCGAGATTGGTAATTTTCTTTTTGGTGGACTGCGCAATAGGTATGGTAATTTTAAAAGAGGGTGATTTATATGAGCTTCAGTAAATGCTGCATATTGTATTTCAAAGAGTTTCCTGTCGTGACCTCATAAAAAGAGGAGGAGGCTTGTATGTGTTGCAGTGCCTAGTATATGTCGATTTTGTTGCATCGTTGGGCAGCAGCGCTGTAAGAAGGAATGTCAGCTTTTACATAACGCTCTTTTTGCTTTTGACTCTGTGAGGGGCTGTAAGGGTCCATCTTTGTGATCACAGATGGAGTGGAATGGCTTGAAAATGGTAAGTGAACGGGGAGAGCCTGCTCGTGGGGTTTTGTCTCGTTTCTCGTGTGCCTCGCGAATTTCTTTTGTTCAGGGCGGCGGATCGTGAGTCATAAAAATAAAATTAGAGAGCCTTGTTTGTTTTTTGTGGGATATGTCTGCCTGTGTGTGTGCATCTGTATCTGTACATCCATTTACCGTCTCTAACTGCGATGGCACTTCACAGCGTTTCCATTGAACGTTGCGTTTCAGTTGAGCGCGGATGGTCTCTGCTGACAGTCACGGTGTCATGGTACCGCGTGTGCCTGGCGGAGCGGGCGGCCGATGATGCCTTTTAATCTCCGTTCGTATTACAACAGCCTTAAATACAAACCTAATAATCGCCTCTAAAATCCAGGTATCGCGTTTCCCATGGAGCCGGTGCTGTCGAGGATGGATGGGTGGATGGATGGGTGGATGGATGGAAGGAAGGGTGTGTTTTTTTTGTGTCGGGGTGGGGGCTGGGGTTGGGGGGGAGCCGTGTTGTTTTGTGCTTTTTTAAATGCCGGGAGAAGTCAAAGCCATTTATGTGAAAAATAGTATTTCTATTTTTAGACCATATTCTCCTGGCGGAGGAGCCCGGACGTGCTCGTCTCGTCCCCTCTTTTGTGCTTTTCCTTACAGATTGTGCAAAATGGCATGATCAGACACACAACTGCGGGGACCGGGGCTGCGCCGAGCGGGGCGACCCGGGTGGGGGCTGGGGCCGCCCGCACAATACCCGGCCCTCCTGCCAGCCCCGGGATGGGGGGGCGGCGGGGACCCCCCTTCCCCGTAATTTAGCGTTTTGCAGACTTTTGCCGCGGATATTTATTATAACCGGGGAAACAAAGCGACGGTCTTTTCCCATTCTTACAGGATTGTCTTTGTCTAGCTGCTTGTTTTGATGGGTGTAAAACAAATAAGATTAGACTGAGCAGCCGAACTGAAAGCGATAGCTGGGAGGAAAAGCCAATGAAAGGTTGCCGGGGAAACGAGCATAGGGGAAGCTGAGTGGGGGAGCAGGTGGCAATCATGTGGGAATACTGCAAACAGTGTAAAAAAAAAAAATCTAAAAAAAAAAAGCAGGGGCTACCTCGATTATCTCTGCTGTTCTTTGTGGCAGTCACAACTTTAATTATTCTTTATAAATAGGTGTTAATTACATTTCTGGCTCAGGCTTACAGTGATTTCTAGAAATCTGGTTTTAAGCATCTGTTCTTTCTCCTTTGCAAAAGAGGGTTATCTTTTTTTTTTTTCCTTCCCCCTCCCTGCTGTGAAATTGTACGTGCAAAAAATTGCAAGGAATCCTGTGAGGCAGTATTAAAAAAAAATGTAAATTATATTGAATGAAGTTGACAGAGGTATAATAGTGAACTCCCACAGCTGATAGCTTCTGCAAATCATTTCTTAGAATTTTCCAGCAAATGTCCCTATGAGAACAGTAGGTAGAATGAATTTACCCTAAGCAGTGATTTTGTGTTAAGTGATATTGGTATTTTTACAAAATCAGATGGTTATATGGCAGAATAATCAGTTCAGGGGAGTTCACCATATCTTAGGGTTTATGCGCTGAGTGGAATTTACAAAAATACTGAAATTATTCTCCCCTTCGTCTCTGGCCCCACCTTTAGCCACAATCTATTCTGTATCTGCGGGAGCAATATCCACTTTCAATGTCAGGCTCCTTCTGGCAACTCTAGTTTTTAAACCACAGCCGACTATTTTGTTAATTGTGATGGTCTCTTAATTGTAGTGGCAAACAATACTGGGAAATAGCTGGTGGTGCTAGAAGTGTTAAAACAGCGTAGTAGACTAGTAAGTGATAGACGGTAGCGTAAAAGATATAAAAATGTGGTTGCCCAGAAAATGCTCATCTATCACACATCAGGAGGCATAAGAAGCAAAGCAAGAATATAGAACACGCCTTTCTTTTCCTCTTTGGATTTGCAGATATTTTTACTTTATTCCTTTCTCTGGCGCAGGGTTACTTTGAATACAAATTCAAGCAGGAATGGTAGTGCTTAGTTTAAATACGAATTAAAAAATTAAATCCCCCTTTTAATGTGCTTTGTTTTAAGTATTGCTTCTGCTGCAGTCCTTTCTGTGAAAAAGTGATTGAATGGCCCTCTGAAAACTGCACTGCTTTACAATGTAGAGAGGGGGAAAAAATCTTGAGGGGGTGTGTGCGTGTGTAAAATTCCGTATTTTACAGTCGGTGCATGTGCAGAGATGCATTCTGATATGCATTGTAGTTGGACGTGAGAGTAAAATAATTTTTCCTCTGTCCAAAACAGAGATACTGTGTTCTAAATCTGTTAACTTAGTCATGACAATAAATAAGGGTGCCTTTTATTATACACAGCTGCATTGTTTGTTTTAAGAGTCATCAGCTAGTAGTTACATTTTCATTTTCTGTTCAATTTGGTGTTTCTACAAAGATGTAAAAATAATGTAATCCTTGTTTTATGGTGCACGTGTTCCTGCCCTGATCTTCCTCTTTTCTTTGTTTTAAGATTATATTAATGAATACAGTCTGCATGTACATAGACATTTTCTTTCTGCATGTAAAAGATTGCATTATAAATATTCCTATAGACAAATAGCTGTTAAGTTAGTGAAATAGAATTAAGATTGCTACTCATACTAAAAGATTAAAATGTAAAACCTCTTTCTGTTGAGATAAAAATATAGAGAAAATGTAGTTGTCTTTAGACATTTTTTTCTTTAAATTGTTGTCTTGGTGAACTACTAGTCAGAAAGGAGGAAATCTTACAATTGGATATTGATGCAATATGAATACCAGCCATCAGTTTAAAATCCTGTCCCCGTGTACTCTGCTAATCAAGTTCCCATGTTAGATACAGGGATGCCTCTCCACTGGTGACTGTCTTGGTTGCCTCCTTTGCTTTCTTCCTCTTTATTAATTTTACCTTTTTGAGCTCTCTCAAAGTGAGCCCAAGCTGTTGTGACAAAGGATGGTTACAATGAGCTGGAAGGGGTATACTTAAAAATCCCATTTGAATGGGTTTGAAATAGTCTTCATCATCTTTATTTGGTCCTGTTAAATATTGTGACTCTATTGAAAGAAAATTCGGTTGCGTTGATCTTACATATATTGAATGTATTAATTTTTTTAAAATAATATCTTCTAGGTTAGAGGGAATTTTTTTGCTCAGCCTTCCTACTTGGTATGCTGGGAGTGTGCTAATTAAATGCAGGTTATTTTCCATGTGTAATTGTCGTACTGTTGGTACATAACCTAGAGCCACTCTACACCCTGAGGTTTTTCGAAAGAAATAAGGTGTGATTGCATCCCATGTTCTGACAGGGGAATTTGTTGTCTTCTTTGGGAACTTGGACTTTGAAAATAATTTCAGCAAACAGCCCAGGCAAGAAATGGGCAGTGGCAGAAAATGTTGTGGTGAGAGGGAGAGAGATGCAGATAACTTGACAAATCCACTTGTCCGTTTTGGCAGTCTGTGTCCACTAGACACCTCATTTATATGCCTGGACACATTAAAATGTACATTTGTTTGTCTGTGGGACAGCTAACTGGATACACTCCGATGCACTGGCAAATACTGCAATGCAGTATTTTTTCAATGTCATTGGGGTTTTGGGGGAGAAGTGGGCACAAACAGTTTTTTTGCAAGTGAGGTGATGTTAAGAGGCATGGTACCTCTGTAAGGAATAGGCCAGATTTTGCAAAATTTGCTAATCTGTGATGGAAAGTCACCCCTCCCCCTCGCACTCCTCTCCTTCTCTTGCTCTTTTTCTTTCCGAGTAGGCTGAAGGAAGAGATGGGTACACATGTATTTGTGTGTGTGTGTGTGTTCATGCATGTGTATCTTCCCTTCCTATTTTAATGAATGTTGAGGAAAATGCTGGGATTTGAGTGAGAAAGGAAAGGGCGTTTGTGTAATGTAACGCTTCCCAGTCGTTTCTGTAAATGTCCAGTTACCAGCAGTGTAGGACTGAAAGCAACTTTAAAAGCAAGGCACACTTTTAATTTTCTAAGGAACTTTGCGAAGAGGAGGGCAGCATTCTAATTCAACAAGTACAGTAGATTTAATTCTAATAAAACATGTTTACCTTAGCCTTTGAGTCCATCTAACCATTTGACATAATGTAAAGAGAAGATGTTGGAGAAACAGACACTTAGACTGCTTGCTTGCTTTTTCCCCTCAAATGATCAATCTTTACTTTTTAAAATACTAGAATATTTTAGGTGCAGGGGGCTTTTGTAGGTCACTTGCTTTACAGCAAGAAGAAGAAAGGAGGGAGAAAAGGTCTCAATGTGTCAGAGGCAGTAATTGTCTAAAATTAGCCATCTAGAAAAGGCAGGAAAGGCTTGGAGGAAAGAAGGAGACACTAATATGTGAAACAGCACTGTGCTAGTCGGGGAGATAATGAGTGATAAATTTGAACTGGTGCAGTGGTGTGATGCCCATTAATTTCTCAGAACCTTGACTTTGCAGGTTTGTTACTCTGTTGTTCACACCTTTAATTATAACTAGTTTTGGATGATAGCTTGGGGCACTGAAGATGAGACCTTTTGTTTGTTGTTTACTCATTTAAATATTCAGAGTTTGCAGTAGCATTGGAACATCAGTGTTAGAAATTAAATACTTTCAGATGAGATTATAATAAGAATGCAGTTAATTGTCTTATTTGTAGCATTTACATTGCCTGCATAAATTCATTAAGAATTAGCTCAGCAGTGTTAGGTTGATCTTTATTTTCTGTCACTATAATCTGTTTTCGCTAATGGTTTTGGAGCTCCTGATGCATTATTGCTTCTTTAGGGCCTCAAAAAGTAGGGAGGAAGCTGAGAGTCTGTCTCAGCTATTGTTCTACCCTTGACAGTGTCTTACATGAGGACTTTCACCTCAATGTCTGAGAAAATCTGTAAAAGTCAGGAAATGCTGCGAACCAGTTAGGAATTGTTAATTAAATGGGAGGAATAGACAGAATATTAAGAAAAATAATTAATTATAACAAAGGATAGCTTTGTGTGTCCTCTCTGGAGAGGAGATGTAGTTGCACAGTAAAACACAAACCTGGCTTTGACAATATTTAAAGGCATGATGTATATAAAATGCTGTAGTACGCCTTCGTTGCTAAGGCACGCGCAATTGCGTCAGCAATGCTGTTGTGATGGGAAATTATTTGTCCTTGAATTCTGGGGGGGAAAAAGGCTTTCATTTATTTTATTCTGTTAAAATTAAGGTTCTCTAATTGCTATGAAATTTTATGCGTGCTGCTGGTAGTTTTCCCAGTCTGGAGACGCGGGCCAGTCTTTTTCGGGATCGGGGCGGTGGTGTGTTTGGTGGCTCTGGAGCTTTCGGAACTCTTGGAGGTGCGGGCGATGCGATAATGTGTGTTTGTTTCAAAGCAGACGCCAGTGGCTCTGGGAGGTGGCTCTCACTTGCAGTGCTTCGAGAAGGTTCCACGCGTAACGCGTCCCTCCCTGTCCACGTAAGTGATTCTCGGTGTTGGCAGAGGGCAGCGATGCCGCTGGAGCCTGGCCAGTAGTGCAAGTCCTTCAGATCCAGCCGCTCTGCCGCGCACCTGGGCGTGTGCACCGAGCCGCGGAAGGAAAACCAAACGGCTTCCTCTGGTTTTCGCTTCCTGGGGGACGTTTGGTGACAAGGTCCCACCTGACCCTTCCTATAGAGGCCCCAAAGATTGCTGCTGGAGCAGGTAACTGCGCTGTGCCCCAGCCCTGCCTGTTGGCCTGTAATTGCCTGCGTGCCTCTCTGGAGAGGCTGAGTGCTTCCCTGAGCACGGCCAAGTACGTTCTCCCAGGTTGAGTGCTGTTGAAAAGCCTTTGTAGGGACATGAAGGATGGAGGAAACATGTCCTTCTTACTTTTCCTCCTCCTAAGAATCTCTCATTATTGCATTCTGGAAAACTAGCAAAGACAGCAATTTACTCACTATTCACGATACAAGGTAGATGTGCCTCCTCTTGTAATGTTACGTCTAATTGCCCAGCAAGGACCTGGAATTTCAGGAACTGACTGCTCCTGCAGGTCAGGACAGTTGGCAGGAGTCCACATTCCTCTACTGCTTTTAACAGCAAAACTGATATTTGTGACTTTCAGAATTATTATTGCTAGACTCAACTTGATTGGAATGTTTGGCATTGGGGATTTTTCATATAACACGTGGATTAATTTAGACTCTCGATGTCAATGAAGTGCTTAAGGTGTGTGAAAGTCAACCTGTTTATAGTAGTTCTGTTTAGAGAGGGTCATACGAAACTACCTGGGCAAAATGCTAACAAACCTTTTTTATGAGTTGAATGCTAATCTGGGGGGGAAGCCATGCCTTCTCTCAGTCCTCTTCAGCTCACATGTAGACTCCCATAGTCATCAGCAGTTTGATATTAGATAATAATATGAAATTCATGACTCAACGGCATGAAATAACCCATGTTTCAGTCACTCCACCGTGGTGGAGTGTTAACGCATTCTGCTTTTGGTATCAGAAGTGTTTGAGGGTATTTGGCTTTTCTACCTACTTAGAGGGTTTATAATGTGCCTGTTACTTGCAATACTAGTATTAATCTGTTGTTGGTCCTCCTTGATCTTTGAATGGTGGTCAGTGACTTTTTGCTTTACTATGTGCAGAAGAACTTGTAGGCAAAGATGTTATTTCTGTAAAGCAGAAGGCACAGTCATGACTCTGTAGAAGTAATGATGTATGTAAATAAATGCTTCTTAAATAAAAATAGTTCTAATATCATTCCCTGTATGTCTTTGTTCCAAATGAAGTTACTGGCAGTAGATGAGTAGGGGGAAGTTGATTTTTAGCAGAAAGCATGAATGCTGGAAATTTTTCCTAATATGTGCGTGCCAGCTATACTGTGACGATGTTGCTGTCGATTCCCTTCCTGTGAGAGCAGCTGTTCAGGGAATTAAACTCTTTGCTTGATGCAGAGGGTCCTGAAAAATTCAGTGTTCAGCTACAGTCGTGGCTGTGGCCATTTTTAGTGTGGCCGTTGATGGGAACTAACTCCATGATCCAGCACAGTAGCATATTGTTCTTTAGACTAACTGGGCCAGGACAAAATTATCATTCTGTATTTCGTGTGCTCTGTGAGAGATTCCGGAGAGCACTTCAGAATTTGACATTGTGTTTGATAATTTATAGAGCACAGTTTATATTTAACTGTAGACACACTAATCCAGGGAAAAAGAGTAGAATATTTTTAGAATCCTTTTTTTATTGCCTGTGCTTGTCATCACCCAACTACTGAAAGAAGTGCTCACAAATGTAGATGATCAGATAGAAATTGAGTTTAATTTTCATTGTTAGTCTTTGCTAAGTGCAAAAGTGAACATGATTTGGGTGATGTTCTTTGGGACGATCGAGGAGCTTTGCAGCCGTACGTGGCCATTGCGGCCGCTGGAGGAGCCACGTTCTCCTCCAGCATTTCAGTGCCAGGCTGGACCAGGATGCTTGGGCTGAATGCCTCTGTGGCCAGGGGTGCTTAGGTGATGTTGTAGTAGTTTTAATAATTATAGTGTCGCTTCTGTTGCTGGCTTATTTGAGGTGAAACACATGGATGGAATGAATCCAGTTCCAAGTTCAAAGAGCCTGCCTATGGCTGCCGTGTGTTGTAAGGAAAGCCTAGCCAGTAGAGAGGACAGTAACTTCACTGGTTTTGCTTTTTTAAAACTCACGCTGTTCTTGTGTGTTTAGGCTCTTAGGACATTTCTGCCTGCTAATCTCTGCTAATGGCTGTCATGTTTCCAGTTGCCTTTTGACAGCTAAGCGAAATGTGTGGGTTTGGAGTCAGGACAGCTGGGGTGGCCTGGGTACCCTCCCTGTCCCCAAGGGCTGAGGTTGGCAGGGCTGTTGTTGAGTGCTTGAGCAGAATTGTTTTAACCAGGAGTTTGTTATCCATGAGGTCTGCTCACCTTTTTAAGAGGAGTTTTGATACATTTTTAATTTCTTGATGTTCAGGACATGTTTGTTTACGTGCCTTTTCTAAGGAAGGAATTTGGTTTGACCTCTTTCTCTGCCTTAGTACAGAGATTAACAGTTTGTCTAGGATAAACTATTAGGATCTGTTAGCCTAACCTGTGACAAATGCATATGTACTTGATATTTTGTCCCTTATTGATGAATAATATATTTTTAATCTATAATAATGTGTATTTGAGCTTAGTGCAGATGCTTTCATGCATGAGACTGTTTGAATTTAAGCATTACTGTGAGGTAGTTATCCCATGCAGTGCTTCAAAACTTACACTTACTTAAGCCATTTTGTAGATTTTTTGTGAGACCATCAGAGGAAGCAGCTGCCTCTGCTTTCTCGAAGGTAATTTCTGATTATTTTTCCACCAGAAATTTCTCACATTTACAATTTCTATTATCTGTTCATTACCTTTAAGATGGTGATGGCAGTATTATTTTCAGTAATTGATTGTAACTTTGTCTACAAGGCATGTATATTATAGAAATAAGAATGCCTATATTTCATGAGAAGGTTATTTCCATAAGCAATATTAGTGTGATACAGAGCTGTAGACTAACAGGTGAATTGTGGAAAAGATGTAAGTGTATTTTTTTTATTACTAATCTAGTTAAGTTTGAAGATAAATACTGTTAGCTTACAGCAAGCGAACATTTCTAATGATGGAGATAGGACTTAGCTGAACATCATAGTTTCTATTTTGGGGTCTAGCTTGCTTAGACCTGCAAGCAGCAGTATCCATAGAGATGCTGTTGCCAGCAGTCGAGATGTACACATGTTGATTAGTGTTTCCTAATTGCATTTACCACTGTGTCTTCATTAAGGTCCTGTTGAGGACAGAGCCTTAAAACATCTTGGTTGGGGCGTGTGTTTTGCTAAGCCATCCATTCCTTCCTAATGTAAGCCTGTCTTTGCATGAAAAATACATGGGCAACACTTTCAGAAGAGCTTATGGCTTAGGAGCTGAAATCCTATTGCAGTGAACATTAATGAATCCTAAATTGCTTAAGGGCTTCTAAAAATTGTAGCTTTTTGTTTCTAGAACTTCAGTAGAAATAACAGCAGTGGGGGGTTGGATGTTCCTAGGCTTCACGGAGAGCCCGCGCTGTCCTTGCTTTGCTTTGCCTTCTGGTAAGTAGATGTTTTTAGGTTTCAGTATGACTTGTAATACAGGTTTCACTGTCTAAACTCCCGGGTTGCAAATGATTCGAGATTATTTTCTTAAAGGGGAAAACATAAAGTGGAATTGTGACAGGTCTACAGCAGCTGAAGACTTGCAGCTGTCTGCTTCTTACATGAACGTGTACCGTCCCCGTGGGAATGTGTGCATCAGTACACAGTGCTACATGCATATTCCCAAGTCAGTCATAGAATTCAGTTACAGATTAGCAGTATATAACTCAGTAATATAGCCAGTAAACCAAACAAGTAAGTAGTGATTAGGAAACAAAACAGAGCTAAAAATAAAATTCTGAAAGTAATCAGAAATATAAAAAGACTCTCCCAATTTCCTTTGCTTTCATTTCAGTGTATTTTTAGGCTGCATGTCCTTTAGACTTGAGGATCTCTCTTAAATATTGGTCTCTACCATGCTCTTACTGTGTAATATGTAGGCTTTTGAGAGACCCTCTTCAATTTTTCAGGGTTTTTCTCGTGTACTTACTGCTTTTGGTGGTGTATCTTTTTTTTTCTAATCACCCTTTTTAGAACAGATTTTAAATATGGTTTTTGTTAGTCACAATCTCTTTTTTCAAAAGGGACAATGCTGTCACTGGGAGACCTCTTGCCTTGGTGGTATCTGTCTAATAAACTGCAGTCCATAGAGAAAGAGGTTGTTTTCATCAAATTTTGTCTTGGAGTGTCAATCAAAGATCTCTTTTTGCTGAGACTGTTCTTTCAGACTCCTTTAGCCTTTATATGCAGCTTGAGAGAACAAGTAGCAGCCTCAGTGAAAAGCCAGGAGGGAATGAGGAGCAATCCAGAACTCTGAAATAAATAAAGCCCTTTTAAAATTTTAGGCACAGGGTTGTCTGGTATGAATTTGGCAGAAGTAGGACGGTGATTGAAGAAGAAATAGATGTTCCTTCAGAACTCAAAACCTGACCATGTTATGCCTTTATTTCAGTTCAAAAATAGTGCAGACCTTTGAGCAGAGGTGGCCGGTGACCCCCAGGGGTGCACGAGCCATTGATGGCTGTGTCCCAGTACAGAAGTAGGACACCTCCCTGCCACTGGCCTTTGTTGTGGTCTGTGGCCTGTGGGGCACAAGTGGCTGCAAGGGTTTTTAACCTGAGCTAATTGGCTAACCCATCTAACAGACAGGACACATCCATCCTCCTGCCCCGCTGTTTTCGGTGATGGCCTTCTCCAAAGCTGTGTTCCAGAGTAGTGCTTGAAGGCTCTTAAATCAAGCCTCAGTTCTCCCATATCTTCATGTGTGAATAATGTTTAATGGCAGAAATGACCATAAGTAAATTCTGGTGAAAACATTCTAAAAGAAGGGGGCTAGCTGGCTGTCATTCTGGAAGTCGGTTTGTCTCAATGAAAAAGATGACCTTGATACAGGGACAGAAGGAAACTTCTATGCCTATTATATATATGTCACCACATTTTCTTACCATTTCCCAAGTGCTATTGCTGTAGACTTTGATAAGGTATTGGGAAGAATAGAGCCAAACACCTCTGAGGTTTCTGACAGGCATAGTTCTGCTCCATAGTCTTTGCAAGAGGCAGAGAAGCTGGAAACAGCAGTTGAAAATGAAGCTTTGTAGAAGTTCATAAAGAAGCTCTAATTTTGTAGCTGAGGTCATATATATAATAGAACTATAACTATATTCTGCTTCTGGACAAGCACAGTTGTCCTTAAAGTTGTGCTGTGCAGCACTTGTGCCGTGCTTCCCAGAAATTGCTGTGCACAGAGTGCTTGTCTGTGCACCAGCTCCCCAGTCCTGTGTGTTTCCTCTGAGCTTTGCAGGGTGCTGAGCTGTGTGAATGGTAAGTGTAGTTCTCCAGTTTCTTACCCCCAGAGTACCTGCAGGAAGAATAAGAGATTATACAAAGTGTGTGGAATGGTGTCTTTGTTCCTGTCTTGTGTGTAGTTACTGGATGTGTATTTCCAAGAGTGTTTTTCTCTACTGCTCCGTTAGTCGTTACTGATGTTGAAATAGTTGTGACTTATTTTGGTGTCCACTTTTTTCCCTACTCATTCCCTTTTGTCCTTAAAATCACATGCGAAACTGTAGAGTCCATACTTCATGGGAACAGAAGACATTTATCTGAAACTCTCAAAAAAGAAATGCAGATTGGTGCATCATTGTACTGGTTTTCTTTTTGACAAAGTTGTTAGAAGTTAGGACCTTACCACTGAGCTAGGTTTGAAGGTATAGTGTTTTATGAAGCTATCACAGCTTACTCTGTAAGTTCAGCAGTTTGTCTTTATACTTTTCATCTGATTTGGTTTATTTTTTTTTCACTTCTGCTAAACATGAAATAAAAATAACAGGTTTTTGCCTTTCTACTTCTTGTCACTGTGTTGGTAGAGCAGTGGTCCCTGCCCTTACTGCCCATTTGTACAGGACAGGTTGGTGCTGCTGTGGATTATATCCTTCAGGCATTGCTGTGATAACAAATAATATTGCCAATAAACTTTACATTCATTTCACTGCAGATTGGGGACAGAATATTTTGTTTCAACGTATTCATGCAAAAGCCTATAATGGACTGGTTCAGGATAAATTTAGCTATTAAAGAAAATAATTTTCTCCTTTATTTGAACTGAGGCTTGCATCTTAAAACGAATGCATTTGTTGTCTTCTCCATTTGGATCATTTGTGTGCTCTGTACAATTATTGTGGCACCCATAAATGTGAATTTGCTGAAAATGTTTTAACGCCATTTCAACCTGAGTGCAGCACACTCTGAAAGCAAGTAAGACAACTGTATCTGTGCCATGAGAGCCAGAGACTGCTAGAGCTCTGAGCTGAGACTTTCAGCTATATCTATATTTAAAATATTAAATATGACTTTTACTCTAAGGAAGGTAAAGATGTAGCATGTGGAAGTGCATATGAGTGGGGAACATGTCAAAATATGGAGAGTTAGATAATGATTTGTTTCTGGGGTATTGGATTTGCCTCCAGGCAGATGTACTAAAAAGCTTCATTTTCCTCCTTTATTTCATGTTCATGATGTATTTATTAGGTAAATAATAGCAAAGTCTGGTAGTGCAGTACATAAGCTTTAATAAAAATGTAATTGACAGTGAAATTTGACAGTTGTGTTACAGTTAAGAAAATCTGTACTGGAGCTGCACACAGAGCATCATTTTCCTCTCCTGAGGTCACTTGAGAAAGAATCCCACATGAGGTCTGGGCGAGGTTCAGGTGCACTTACTCCTTGCTCTGGCTGCGGTTGTGGTTTTGAACCAAGGAAGACTTAAAATCACTTTGTGTTCTTTTCCTTTAATGCTCCTATAGGAAGGTGGCATGATGTGTCCTGAACACTTTGTGATTCAGTGCCTCATTCTGCCAAAAACGTGCTAAATCCCCATGGAGTGTGTAGCAGTGGGTACATCTTAAAGTGGGGTGGGCTCGTGCAGTGCCTGGTTCAGGGCTGAGGGACCCGGATGTGTTTCGTGTGTTCCAGTCCATTCCCATGGACCAACCTTCTGGCTTTGGCATGGCTGTTCAGGGCTCAGCAGATGGGAAGGCTGTGGGTGGATTGGTCAGGCAGCTCCTCTAAATGGGGGGTTTTCTCACCTGCAGAAAAGTTCTAGGGGAACAGAGACTGGTACTGTGCTGATTTCCATTCAGAAGAGCGGATATGCTGGGTGTTAACGCCCGTTTCTCATTGTATGAGGAAAACCTTTGTGAGTCTACATTTATTTTCTTTGAGAGGTTTTGTTTGTTTCTTCTTTTGTCATCGTTTTTTTCACGAGATGGCTGTGGGACCTCTGCCATGGCACCATTTGTTTGCTTGTAAAAGCAAACAACTTGCAATGCTAATTAAAGAGCTTTTTTAGATAAAGTAAGAGCTTTGCATTATTTATCTAAACTCTTTTTTATGGGAGAATGTTCTGAGTTTGTTCATTAATGAACACTTAGAAATAATATAAAATTAGACCTCATGAATTCTTCATGAGGTGTAATTTGCCATGATCATTTTTCTTGGCATTTAGGTGCTGTGAACAGTTCATTATTCATAGCTAACTTTTTTGACTTCTGAGTCCTTGAAATGGATATATCTGTGTGAATTTTCTGGGAATTAGATTTTTTTTTTTTTCAGATTCTGATTTTAGGAAAAGGTTGTTTGTGGTATGTTTAAAAGCACTTCTTTTTAGTGCTTGTAAATAACACTTAAGACTCTTAATTGTGACTTTTTTTTATACATACCAAATCAGTTTGTTTATTGTGGAATATGGTCAGTGGAGTATACATAATTCAGATAACAAGAATGGGTGCTGATTATTTACTAAATACAAGCTCCTTTCAGTGGATGTATGTGGCAGTTTCAGTTCAACATGCAGACCTTCTTTTAGACTGCTGAGAACAAATCTTGTAAATATAAAAAAATGTATATTTACATTTATTGAGCCATTGGCTATTGCTTATGCATGCAGTAGGGAGATAAGGCTGTCTTAGTCTGTGGGTAGTTTTCTAAATGATTCATTAACTGTGCTTTGTAATGGTAGATGGATGTCACACATTTACTGTAATAACTGAAGATTAGTGTCACTTACTCTAGCTTGTAATAGTTTGTAATTGTAATAGTTGTGTTTATACATACAGGTATTTTTTGCATTATTGTTGGAGCGAATATTTTAGCAGGAATAAATTGAAATTAATTGAATTAATTGAAAAAACAATGATGATATGATGAAAGTATTTCTGAAACATTAGTAATGTAGGAGTTGCACTAATGGATATTTGTGGCAGATACTCTGTGGGAGGGGTTATACCAAGCCTTTTGGTGAGCAGTGTTTTGCAAAACACTGGCAAAGCTCATGTTGTCTTCCCCAAAGCATTTCTTTGTGAAATCTGTCAAACTAAAATACCTCATACTTTGCTGATACATTACTATAGTGAGAAAAGTAGTACACCAGGAAGTCGTCATTTTTAAAAGCAGCAGTCTGATGAAATACATACACAATTTGAAATATGGGCTGCCTTTAACTTACAAAATCTCCGTCTTGAAATTCTGTCACAGATAGTACTTTTCAGTGTTAGAGTATTCAAATTATTGGTGCCTTAACGATCAAATGTATTAGCAGTAACTGCAGTTTATTCTTCTTCAAAGATATCATTACCCTCTATATAGAATACCATACTGGAATATTGGGAGTCTGACAAGTTATTGCCTCTCCCCCCCTCAAAAAAAAGTCTCTTTATACCAGAAGCATGTGAATGTCATCACACATGACATTTGCACTGTAATATTTCAGGACTGGTAGTAGCTGCCTAAATTGGGTCAGAAAAGGTCTACTAAAAAAGATGTTGCTCAGAGCACAGAGATATTGCTAATTTTTCTTGGTTAGAGAGGTTTAAGACTTGAGGGCTAATGGTATATTTTGGTTTTAAAAATTTAGCGTTGGGGCTAAGTTGCTGTTGAATTTTCAATATTTGTTTTGCATGTATCCAAATAAGCCCTTGATGAGTTAGGCAGACTTAGAGCCTCCTTTGATATTTTGGTAGAATTGAATTGCAGCCCAATACTTTCTGTATTTAGAAAAGTTATTACCAGTAATTAAAACACAGTAAGTTAACTATGTGCCCTGGAAACCGGAGTATTGATTTTTAAAATGTTCTTATTGTGATACAGGTGTTGAATTAAAAATGTAGACCTTAGTGTTGTGAATAGAGAAGAAAAACATACAGCAAATGGCATGTTGAAATCTGTTTGAATAAATAATGTTCCTCTTATGTAATGTGCTGACTGATGTGGAATCAACAGCTACTTAATATTAAAAAGTCCTCGACAATAAACATCCCAGTGCATGCACACTGAACTCTGCCCAGGGTTTGAGCTTCAGACATGTCGGGGAGAGGACCAAATGTCTGGGAAGGAGAGCTAGGACTTACCTTTTTGTTACCATTGATAATTTAAGTCTTTACTCATCGCAAGAATCAGTATGTATACCTAAAGTAAGTATTATTCCTTTGTGCCTGTAAGAACTTCAGATTCAAGCTCCGGTACGTAACTGCTTTTGCACAGAAATCACTCTGTAAATGGAGACTGAAAATTATGCAGGAAAAAAAAAAAAATCTGAACTCCTTTATCGGAAATGCTTTTAATAATTCTTCAGTGTTTCTCTCTATCCATTATCTCTTTCTTAATACATATATAGCAAATCGATTTTCAGTAACCTATGACTTGGCAATAATTTGAAGGGCAATTAAGTGCCTTGGTTTTCCTTTCTACATTTGAAAAATCAGGAAAACCTAATTGGAGTTGAGAGTAACTAGGAAGAAACCTGACACCTGGTGCAAAATTAGTTTATGCCAAGATACTTTGAAGTATATGAGGAAATGTACTTTTTCAGGAACAGATTTGTACAGAGCAGCTTAGTCTTAATGTTCTGAACGTGTTAAATGTCTTGGGTTGAATTCTGTGCCTTTGCTTGGTGGGGAAGGTATGCATGCTGAAAATGTAACTAAAAAGCATTTGCAGAATGCCTAAGTAGGACACCAACCATTTCTGAATTTTGTTTTCTTTCACAGATTTTTAAAGATCCAGGGTTATTGTCTACCGCAGGGAACTATAGATAGCTTTTGTGTCTGTTGCTAATAATAGATGATGTACCTTCCTCAAAGTGTTGTGCTGAAGTCCTGCTTCTGCTGAAACTGAAACCAGTGGTGTGGTGTTCCTGCCGGCTCCAGAGGGGCAGGATCAGTCCCTAAAACTGCAGTTTGCTGTTCCTTGTGGGTTTTGATACCGGGAAAAGAATACGGTCCAGTGATGTACAGGCACATGGAAAGCTGCAGTTAACCATGTCAGCTGCTTCGCTCATCCTCTGACTATGCGTTAGCGTCGGAACTGGGATTTTTTTCCCCAATTTTAATGAAGTGGATGCAGCCTGTAGGAGCAGGCTGTGCCGAGCAGGAGCACGTTAGCCTTGGGGTGCAAACCCCGGCCCCGCCGCAGCTGCTGGCAGAGCTCAGAGCCCGAGTCTGCCGGGGGGTCACGGAGGTGCGGAGATCAAAGGATGATCTTCCAGCTGGGATCCCGAGCTAAACAGATTTAGCGGCATCTGAAGCGTTTAAGTAGTACGTGTGAGTAAATACATGGATGAAATTAGATTGGAGAAGGAGAATTAGATATGGCTGATACTGGGTAAAAGAGGGATCTTGATGGAAGAGTGTGAGTGTGTGGGGCTGGCACAGCTTGGCCAAGGATGCCAGCAGTACTTGGTGCCACGTGGCTGGTAAAATTGGCACGGGGATTCTGGTTTGGATGTGCCCATGTCTTTCAAGAAGTGACTATTTTTGTGCAGTTTATTTTCAAAATGATTCTGCTGTGTGGTTTTAAGGCATTTCTGTTAAGCACAATGTGGCAAGGCTTCTTCTTATTTAAAAGCTGTTAAACCAAGTAGCTATTCCTGGGCTTGATAATAAAAAATAATGGTAATTCAAAACTTATTTCCATTGATAAAAAAGAGGGTTATTTCCTAAATGAGGCATTAAACTTAACACTGAAGCATTTCAATTAAAAAAAAAAGACATGACCAGAATATAACCTATTTAGACTCTGAGCCACCCTCATGCAGTTAATTTTAGAATAGACACCCTTTTTTTGGTGTGTATGTGTGTGTGCGTCCCCCTCCTCCTGAATTACAGGCCTCATTTGTCACAACATGTACCTCCCTGGATTTAAAAAAGAAAGCAAATTAAGTCTCGAGTAATTATAATAATTACAGGATAGGAAGAATACCAGGTTCAGAGTGTGTAGTGCCTTAGTCCTCTTGTTCTCCCGTGTTTGTCCCTGTCCCTGGGCAGTGGAATCTCCTGCCTGGGGCAGAGTTGGCATCACTGACTGCCTGGTGGAGGGAGGCTGAGCTCATCTGAGGGATGCTCTTGGATGTGAGATACCAGTGAAGCTGCACCTCACAAACTTCACAGTAGGCAGCAAAAGCCACCATTTGCATTGCTTTAGTTTATCCAGATTTGAGACTAAGATGATGTCCTTTCTTTGTCAGTGCTGGTGGCGGTGAAGGCAGACTAGAAGCCACAGTAGAAGCAAATTATGTAGAAAAAGCTTGAAGTACCCAGTTTTTTATGCTTCCTTTGTCTGCCTGTGCAGTTTTTGGATGGAAACTTGTGTTCTGGAGATAAACATGCAGGCAGCTTGGCTCACGTGACGGGTGGCACTGGGGACAATGGGGCTACTGTCCTGTAACGTACTTTGCTAAGCTGGATTCTTACTTGTCATTTTTTGGAAAGGTCTATTTGAGACTCTTCTGTGAAAATTGGAGTTTCACGTTTCAAGATAGATGTGCTTGTTATAATTCCAGCCTGCACCTGTGCCTGATAAGCCTTACTCTGATTAAACCTTTTTGATTCCAGTAAATATCTGAAGACCTTTGTATCTCTGAAGATTGCCAATCCAGGGCTTTATTATTTAAATAGGTGTCAGTTCGTTAGTAAAAAATACAGGTGGAGAATATAGGTCATCACTGGAACCAGTAAATGGTATGTCTTGGGACACCAAGTTTATTAATTGAAGGCAAGCTGAATGACAACACCGTGCAGATTGACTGTGCCTGGTTAATGTTGTTGTCATTGCACTCTGTGATACAGTTATTAAATAGGTAAAATATTTTACCTTTTCATATAGAGCCATACACTTACTTCATCTGATTTAATGGAACTATAATTTTAATTATGATTATTACCTTAAATTATAATTAAATTTATGTGGTTTAAATTTACATTTGTGAAAATGGCTGCGTGATGAAAGCAGAAATCAGCTTCGCATTAACAAAAAAAGAAGGTTTTTTAACTTCATCTTAGTATATGCTCACAGCCAAAGACTAGCATGACCTACTTTGCAACAATAACAGAGGAATCAAGCCGGGTTTTTTTGTTGAAGTATCTAAATTGGCCACGAATGCTACCTACTCATTCGTTTGTGAGTATCTTTAAAAATAGCTATTGTATCTATGAAACTTAAGGGTGGTTTTTCTTCCCCTTTCTCTTATTTTGCTGTAGATAATTAGCACCATGGAGCCTCAGGTGTCGAATGGCCCTACTTCCAATACAACCAATGGACCCTCCAGCAACAGTAGAAACTGCCCTTCCCCCATGCAGACAGGGGCTGCTACAGATGACAGCAAAACCAACCTCATAGTCAACTATTTACCCCAGAACATGACCCAGGAGGAGTTCAGGAGTCTCTTTGGGAGCATTGGTGAAATCGAATCCTGCAAGCTCGTGAGAGACAAAATCACAGGTAAGTGCTTTGTGTTGTGGATTTTGCCTGCATTAGGGTCAGTTTGCATTTGAGGTCAGCAAAACCTTGGTGCTTGTATTGCAAGTGCTTAGCACAGGGAATGCAGCAGGTGCAGTGGTAAACTTTAGTGGCAAGGCTTTAGTTTTCAGTGCTGCACACTGGATCTAGGACAGCTGAGAAGCCCCTTGTCCACCAGCCTCCGTACAGATCTGGAGGAGAAGTCTGAACACTGCCAGTCTGCGTGTGTGTAACACATCGTGCAGCTTCCTGCAGGAGAGCTCAGGTGATGGCCTTATTTCCTGGTCGTTCCCACTTTTATTTAACACTGACTTGTCTGAACGGCTGGAGCCAGCTGATGATTCCTAATTCTGATTCTTGCCTTAGAGCTTCACCAGACCTTCGTTAAATTGTTGCCTATTTGAGAACACTCTAAGGTGAGATCCTTCTGCATCTCCATCACAGCTTGTTGACCACAGCATACTGGAACAGCAGTGGATTGTAGCTGGGACACACTGCTCTGGATTTATTCAGACATTTGTAGATAATAGTTAATGAACTCTGTTTCCCAAAAACATTTTAATTTACGGTGGTCCTCTTTCCCATGAAGTGGCACCCGTTGGGAGGTGCCTTTAGAATAAAAGCCACCCATGCTGCTTCACAGAGAAGAGAGGTGCCTGCACTGTGGCTGGAGGAGGTGTGGATGGGTGCAGATGCACCTAGCCTAATCCACATCCTTGCTGCTGCAGCCAGGCATTCACTGGTGCACAAGAAGATGGGATGAACAAACAGCTTTTATAGCTTGCTTTATAGGTTAGTTTTATAGTTTGTGTCTATTCACACTGTAGGTGGGAGCAGCTGAAATTTCGCTGCTGTTTAGTGCATCACCAGTGCTCTTATGTTTAGCACAGAGAGCAGCAGCCTTGGGAAGGAAAGGGTTCCAGAAAAGGAGTCTGCTCCTCTCAGAGGGCCCTCCTGGTAACTTGGGTGTGTGCTCTGTGGAAAGAGGCACCATGGGAAGACGAGGAACTAAAATGCGAATCTTCATACCTGCTTCCGTAACATCCTGGCAGCCATCGTTTGGCAGCATTAGGATGAGCTGCTTAGTGCTTTTCAACATGCAGTGCCTCTTTTTTGTTTACTTCCTGACACACAGCAATGCTCTGGTCGAACACAAGGCACATAACAAATGGCAGTAGCTGCAGGGCAGCTCAAGTCCTCACAAGTGTAGTCCAGCAGAGCTTTCTTTAGCACGTTGACCATGATGTATCTATTGCAATAAATCTTCTGATTTGGCCACAGCTCTGGGCATTTTAAAAGGAAGTAGATTGAAAAATGGAATTTACTTTTATTTACTCTTTTTTTCTACAGACCACTGTTTTTCTTCTAGTCTGAAAATCTGAGAAATTTAATTGCAGGTTAGTTCAGTTATTTCGGACAGAAGTGAATACCTAACCCTCATCTGCAGGAGTCTAGTGTGCCTAGCTTGAATTTTCATCTTGTGTTTCATGAGCTTTTATTATTTACCATATCCCTAAAATTCATGGTGATTCCCTTGCAATATAATTTCAAGACTTTAGATATTCGGTGTTGTTTTCACAGGGGATGGGTTGTCTTTGGACAGAGGGCCATTACTTCATCAGCTGGGAACAGTATTCTTTTTGTTTCATTCCATCTTCAGGCTTTTGTATCTCTATTGAAGATGTGAGAATTTTGCTATATGATCTTCTGACATATTCTTGGGTAGATTTTTGCCTGCGTTTTTTCTTCCTGTACAAAGTGCATAGATCTTTGATCACTAAAATACTTTAAAGGAACCATTTCTTAAAAAAAACTTACAGATGCCTTGAGGACATCACCCCTACATGTTGTTTTAAGAAGTTATACAAGCACAAAAGAGCCAGATTTGCAAAAAAGAAAAAAAAAAAAAGAAAAGTCTTCCAAATTATCTGTGCCATTTTTGAAAACAGAATTTCATCTGCCAAGGTTTTCAGGCCTGATATCAAAGCATTGTGCAACATTGCTAAATTTGAGGATGTGTATTCATTCCTCACCTTGAATTCAGGGTTAGTAAATCAAATGCAGTCCTCTACCAGAAGCAGTTCATGTTTCTGATGTTCTTAGAACATGTAGAGTAGCAAAATGGAAATGCACTGAGGTCATACCCAGCTCATCTTTCTGGATCGTCACGTAAGCGTGTTCTTCGTTAGGCCTCTGGGGTGGTTTTTTTGGGATGGGAGGAGTGGAAGTATGCCAGTAGGCTGGTAGAGGAGTAACTGGCTTTTTACTACCTTATTAAAAATCAGTGTAGGGGTTTTTTTCTGATAGTGAAAGCTGTATTGCAGAAAAAATAGCAAATTCTTGAGATATTGCTGAAACAGTGAAGATTGGAAACAGTTTAGGTTTTGTCTGATTTTTCATTGTTTCTGTTGAAATATGTGGTTTTTAATAAATCTCACCTAAGCATGCTCTGTTTTGTTATGCCTCTAAATGTGGTGGTTTTTCTGTTAAAAATCTGGTTTGCCTTTTTATATAGTAAGTTTGCCTCCTTGTTGAGCTGAATTATTAGGTAAATCAAAGAAAGAATAAAAAGATAGCTGTAGAGATGTTGCTTCAACAGAAATAAAAAAAGGTCATAAACCAGATAATGATTAAATATTTATCCTGGCAAAACCATAGTAGAAAATCTCAAATGTTTTTCTGAAGCTAGGCAACATTGAATTGGTTCACGTAAAAGATTCCCTTTCCCTGGTCAAGGAACTGCAAAGATCTTTGTGGAATAATGTTGAGTCTTTCAAAAAGCTTTTTCCATGGAGTTAAAAGGTGAAGTAAGTCTGTTTATACATACAGGATCTCTGATAAAATTCATGACCTGAACTCTTATTAATTTTAAAATCTGTTGAACAATATATGTCAGGAATAGTCATCTGCTCCAAGTCTTTTTGCAGTCTTAGAACAGTAGTAGGAGTTTTTAATAAAATTGGTTTGTGATGTTACCCCCTCGCTTTAGAAAGGCACATGTTTAAACAAGCATATTCCTTTACTAAAAAACTATGCTAATTTGGTAGTACACGGCACTGAGTTGAATAGGAATGACAGCTTCTAAGACAGCCTTTAATTTGGTATTCAAAACCAAAATCGTAAACTTGGGTTTTGTTTGGTAGCTTCTCAGAACAGGCAGGATATACAGTAGCATTTTTTAAAGATGCTAATGACTTGAGAGAGGAGATGGAAGTCAGGCATACATTTTAATTATGGGGGAGGGGTTGCAATAGCAAAAATGGGTTTTTTTCACTGCAGAGATTTTAAGGGAATGAGACAAGGAAAAACAGACTGAAGATAGTTGCCTTCATTTGGCAGGGGTGTTTAATAAAAGCAGAACTTGTGGTTGTAAAGTGTGCTTATTAAATTCTTCATTTACACTACCTAATTAATTCTAGCATTTTAAATTAACAGTGAAACTGGTCCCTGCTGTACCATTTCATAGCTACAGCATATTTCGTCCAACAACCCAGTTGTTCAGGTTTAATCAGCTGCGCTCAAAAAATGAGAAGGAACTTGGGTTAAAAAAAATCAGCTAAGTGGCATAAACATTTTAGAGCAGTGTTAGATGAAGAGAGGTGACTTCAGGGAGGAAATCCACGACTTCAGGTGGATGTAAGGCTCAGCACTAACCAGTGATGCTAAGCTAGATAGTGTTGCAGATGCTCTTTATTTCTTATGTTGTCTGAAGAAAACTGGTGGCAAATATTTCGTAACTTGAGGGAGAGGGCTTGATTCATGAGAATTTTCAGAGAAGAAATGCTGAACTTGTTTTGTCCTGTTTGCAAACAAAAGATCTAGTCAGTTTAGTGTCCCTCAGACACTGTAACTGCTGCTGGCCAAGTGAGTTGTCCTTGTTGACATAGTTTGTGTGTGAGAGAAGGGGATGTTTGGTATTAATTAATTGATTTGGTAGCTTTTAAAATTTATAATTTTTTTCTCTGTAATCTACCCAGGAACTTGCATCTCTGTATCTTCAGATGATCAGTATCCAAAAACTCTGTGGGTCTCAATCTTTTACATCTTCAAATAATGCAGGAATGCTGTAAAGCAGAATATTTATCGATACAAGATTTCTGTGCATTCCTTAAGTTATGACAGAGTTTGCATAATTCTGCTGTGTGGTACAATTTAGTGTTCTTTGCATGTATAATCAGGAACTTCATTGTTCCTCTGCCCAAAATGCAACTCTTGTTTCAGGTTTTATTTTTTAATTATTCCTTCTGAATTTGCAATTCCTTTAAGATTATGTGCAAAGAGTGGAGTCGTTCACTTTAATTTCAGGTATTCATAATAGTACTGATGCAGGCTTAGGTTAAAACTGCAGTTCAGACGTAATCTGACATTCTAAGTATAATACAAATATTGATGATCTCAGTGAAAAGGAGAGGAAGAAATACTGACTGCTTTACCTATCGTCTTCTCTAGAAGAATCTCTAGATTGTCCACTCCTTACTCCTTGAACGTTCAAACATACAATCCAAGAACAAAAAGTAATGAAATGGCATAGTCAGACATAATGCAGCATTATGAGAGGATAGGAAAGTATTTTTCACATGAGCAGTGTTCCGTGCTCATTCCTGTGTGGAAATCAGTAAATCTATGACCTGGGAAGGCTGTTCTGCCCCTTCTGATTCTGAAGTATGTCCACACTGTGTTAAGTTGATACCGTCTGCCCTCTATAAAAATTTTTTTCCTACTTTCCTGTAAAATGAGCAGCTCACCAGCACATACTGAAAAGGTGCTGCTGTGAAAAGTAAAGACCTAGATTTTATTTAACCAAGTGTGTTCAGCAAGTGATGGGGAACTAGTGTGTTTCTATCTAGAACATGCTGTTTAGAGCTGCGTGTTAGGAGTTTGCTGAAATTTGGGGCTTAATTAAGCAGCCTTAATTTCAGCATCTGGGTTTAGTAACTGCTTTGAAAGCAGTAGATGGAGAAGGTCTGTATCCTCAGGAGCAGAAGACGTTAATTGCACACTGTGGTGATGCCCCAGGAGGCAGGAGAGAAGGCAGGCAGGTATGACCGTGTTCCCCAGCAGTACAGCTCTCCAGGAGGGAAGCTCTTGGATCTGGTGGCAGATGTGCAGTAGCAGGCAGACACTCCTTAAGCTTTCCTTGGTAAGCAGACATCTTCCAGTACTAGCCCAGTGCTTGCAGCAGGCAGCAGCCAAGTTTTACGTATTTTAATTGGAGGTTTTGATGTATGTTAGAGTAGATAATCAAGAGGTCACAGTGCCCATCTGGGTTGGAATTGACGGAGGACTCTGAAAGCTCATCATAATGTAAAGACACAAAGCAAAATGGGATTAATGGCTAAATTTAATTACAGAGAAGAAGCCTTTTGGTAATACAGCTCATAACAATAGGTAACCATTGCATGGTTAAGTCTGCAGTTGAAACACTTAGGCAGGAAATTGCAGAGATATTAGTAAAATTGTGCTGCATTGTCAAGGGGAGAAAAGATTTGTTTTTATTTAAGGGAAATAGTTCACAGTTATTTATGCTTAGAAGCTGCAGATAGAATGTGTATTCACTGAAAAATTCACACACAAAGGCTGCCGGTGTTTTGTCTGTCTTTTCTCTAAGAATTTGTAAAAGGGTGTGCCAAAAGTGTGTCCTGTGGGAAGAAGAAAATGACCCATATGCAGATAAATATAGCTTACAGTGAAACCCAGCATTAGGGTACCTGATCTGAAATGACTGAAAGTCTAATCTGAGAATAAACTACTTCTGCATTTGATGTCCAATTCACTGATTGTGCTTTGAAAGTGCCTTCCATTTTGAGATATTACTGGTTCCAGCGGTTTTCCCCACTTAAAATACATTAAACAGATAGGATTATAGAATGCAGGGATTATGTTAGATAAGACTTATAAACTCTTTAGAAAGTATGTAAACACTCATGCCTCATGGCATAAGCCCACCTAATAACAGGGTTTAGGAGAAAAATACCTTGTAGAGGTAGTTTATTCCCTTGTTGACTTGGAAGGGTTTTTTAGTAATTCTCTGTAAAGCAGTGGTAACTAGTCACTGATCTCTGATTTATTTGGCACAGATCTTGTTGCCCTGGACTGAGTGTGAGAAGCAGTTTCTTTGCTCTAGTAGAAGAGGAGAATTAATACCATCCTTCAGAACAGGGGAAAAAAAAAACCTTTCATACTGTGGTGTTCACCATATACAAATCGAATATATAATTCTGGCACTTGTTTTGATTGCATTTAAAGCCTATATTTAGCAGTGCCCCTCAAATAGGCTGTATAGGGAATCTCTGTAAGGAGCAGTCAAGTTCTTGCGTTTTACTTCCTTGAAAGCAAAAGATTTGGTATTTGCTGAAATAGGAAAAATATTTATGCAGCAGAGGACTCAGCTAGAGTTCTTTTGTCTGAAAAATAATACCAAATTAAGCGAATTGCCTTCGGTTTTTCAGAAAGTGACTGTACATTGGCTTCACTGTATTTATTAGGTGTACAGGAAATTTGTATGGGAGTTACTTTTTTGTGTTGAGTGCACAGTGAAAATGCAGAGAGTGGTCAGATACAGTAGTATTACTGCAACTGAAAGTCAAGTGTACAGAGAAGCAGAAGTCTAAAATAATGTGGTTTGGAACTGAAAAGAGAAAATTCTTTCTGCTCATCAGATGGAATACAGAGTATGCTTTATTTTTTGGTTATATGCAGAGAATAAAATATTAAAAAATACGGAAAATCAGACATGTTTCAGTGTCTTTGAAATCTAAAATCTAGAGTTATTTTTAAAGGATTAAATATATGGCTGTGAATGTTATTAGAGACCTTTGATAAATTGATGTTAATTTTATAGCCTAGTTATTTTTATAGCTTATTTCATGAAGTGTATTCTGTTCTCGAGCAGAGATAAACGTAATTTCCATGTTGCATATCCTATTTTAAGGGCTGCAGATTCAAGACAAGCCCCAAATATTGATTATTTTAATGAACATTTGCATTAAGTATCTGAACTTAACACTGTGCGGGAGGAGACACAGAAATGGTAGCGAGTGTCTCAGTGCTGGGTTTCTGAAATGTTTTTTGTGTGGTTTGATGTCTGTGCTGAACGCTGAGGAAAATGGTCAAATTAGCATCCATCATTTTCTTTATCACTTCTCTGCAGTCGCCTGGTGCAGACTGTGCCGGGGAACAAAAGAATTTTGATTTCTTGATTATTGGAAAAAAAGCAATTGAAATGAGTGTTGGGGCAAATAGGCAGAAAGCAAGCAGGCATGACCCTTGTGCTGCAAAAGAGCTTTCTAATTAACTTCACCAGTTTCAATCCTGAGCTGCATCTGAAGTGTATTAAATGCCTTTAATGCATATTTAGAGTATTCTTCAGTTTTCACTGCTTGATCTGAATAAATACTATCACCTTCCCATCAAGTCCAGCGTGGAAGGATTAGCAGTATGATTTTCCTCAACAGCACAAGCACGTCTACGCCTCTGAAATCACGACTTTCAGATACAAGGTTATTTATGAGGCTTTCCAGTGTGTCTGCTGACCTTCTACTCTGAGACTTCTTTCCCCATCTTTTATATCACCTGTGTTGAAGATAGCTGTACACCAGGGGAAGGCTGGTGAAATGGCTCTGGTGGAACCCTCTATTAATGGCACTCCACCTTTAACTTC
This sequence comes from Atrichornis clamosus, assembly GCA_013400975.1. Classification (NCBI taxonomy): domain Eukaryota; kingdom Metazoa; phylum Chordata; class Aves; order Passeriformes; family Menuridae; genus Atrichornis; species Atrichornis clamosus. Next base: position 27,186 of record WBMZ01008290.1, read on the forward strand.
CAGTGTTGCCTGTCCTTCTTGGCTCATTCTGGCCCTCTCGTCTGGAAGTCCAGACCCTGTGCTTCAGCACTGGTGCACAGCTGCTTTTCTCTGTAACCCTTTATCTTTTTTCTTTCCTTTTAGCTCAAGGAGGAAAGGGGAGGAAAGGAATGTGGGTGGCAGGAAAGCCCTGGGAGACTGTCAGCCACAAGCGATGCACTGTCTTCAGCTGAGGCAGGGTCTTCTGGGGCAGCAGTAGACAGCACACCCAGGTACCTGACAGGGCTCCAAGGCTGATTTCCCCAGCACTTGTCCATTCCCTGCTGCTCAAGGAGTCCTGTCCTTGAGCCACACCAATACGCAGCAGGGCTGTTGCCTCTGCCTGTCTCCCCGGTGCTCTTGCAAGACAACTTGTCCAAGAACAGAAATGCTGTGTGTAAAACCTGTTGAAATGGTTTGGAAAGTGATCTGTCTCCAGCTCTCCCTTCTCACAACACTTCTTTTCACCAACACTGCATTATGAGTTTCTTCTTGGCTTTCAGATTCTGTTTCATAATCTCATGACCAGGGTTACTTGACCTGCCTGCGGTAGCTGATTCGCAGAATCAGTGAGGCAGGGAGTCCTTGTCCCTTCTCTCTTGCAGAGCTGATCCATTGTGTCTTGACTTCTATCAAGCAGTTTTTCTCTACAGCCAAAAGAGTTCTGCCAGGATGATCTTCGCCTTGACTTTTGGGAATGGTCAGCCTGAGACCGTCGGAGCAGAACTGGAATCTGCTGCTCGTGGGAGTGTGTATGTCCTCAGCACTGTCATCTCTCCTCTGCTACCTCAGTTTATGTGCAGTCCATGAGCTGATCAAAGTAGTCATTCAGGTTCCATCCACTCAGAGCACATCCTTCAGATGTTTGCTTTTGGAGTTACTCTGTGACTTGAGCAGGGACCCATTTCCATGATCAAGCCAACTTGTTTTCTATTTGTCAAGTGAGATGCCATTTGTAGAAGGCAGAGTTCCTTTTGGGATATCTACTGTGTGGAGGTCTTGCCTGGCCTTAAATCCTTTCTTTCTCCTTTCTCCCAGAAAACCTCAAAGGTTCAATCCTATTGCTTGGAAACTTAGGCCATCATGTTAAATTGACTTGCAGTTAAGAAGTGTTAATTTCTATTGGTGGTGTTACGCACAAGGATATGCAGAAAGAGAGTTTTCTATACCCCCACATGCTTAACACTGCTCACCACCTGCTTGAAGCATGGTTTCTCTTGCTGCCTGAATTGGGAGTCCAACAGTCTTTGTGTGCAGCTCACTGGCAATCCCGTGCTTAGAGTCAGCACAGATAACCATCTCGGGAATGTGGGCTGTTGGAAGTTGCTCTGATGCACAGTCTTTGCCAGCAAATCTCTGGATTTCATCAGCATTCTCTTCATGTCCTGTGCTCCATCCGTGGAACAGTCATTGATAGGGTACTGCAGCCTCTGACTTTCCAAACCCTTTGTGGTACAGCCTGAGTTTTGTTTGGGCCCTTCTGCATCTGTCTGTTAAATCAGGGGTTGCCCAGGTGCCGTGTTTACCATTTCTGTGATGCCACAACCTTGTGGCCACTCTCATCCCTGTGAGATTTTGATTCTATAAAAAAAAGAGAAAGAGGGGAAGAAAGCATCATGGCCCTGAAGACCAGGTTCTTTCTTTGGCTTTTCTCGCTGTCTCTGCTCTGGCTGACTCACTGCTGGAGGCTGTTGGATGTGGCTGCTATTCTCTGTTGTTCCTGAGCAGGATCCGTCATTGACTTTGCAGGTGTTGCTGCTTGTCCCTGCTAGGAATTTCAGTGCAAGTTACTGACTTGCAGGTGCTGCTGGAGACAGGATATTGGACTAGGCAGACCTCTGCTCTGACCCAGTACTGCTGTTCTTATAACTCTCTCAGCATCTGTTTAATCAGTGGAATATATCAGCTTGAGGGGGGGAAAAAACTGAACACTTTTTTTTATTTTTATTCACGAGAGCCCAAGCTGCTTTTTTTTTTCCACTTAGATGATTTTTAAGGGGTGTTGCAAAAAGCAGATGGACAAAAAGCTGCGTCATACTCACCTGCAAGCAAACAAATGGCAGCATTGCCAGTGTGATTAATTGTTGCTCTACTAGAAGGGCTGCTGTTCCTGCAGCATAAGCTCTAACCTCCCCGCTGCCCTGTTCAGATATTTTGTGCTCACGCACATTTTTAAAGCACCCTAAGTCAGATATCAACAGGCTTCCTTCCTCTTGCTGCAGAATTCTAGCACCCACAAAATGAGGCTGCCTCCTTCTTCCCTGGGAAGCTGTTGGCTGGATGGAGGGGGTGTATTGACTTCCCTTGCTGTGAGGATGGTAGGTAGGGCATGAGAAGATAGGACATGTAACAAGAAGTATTCTCCAGCAGTTCCTTTTTTAGACTCCTCTGTTCTCCTACTTGCTGTATCTGTGTCATTTCTATTACCAGTGCATATCTTTGCCCAATTCTCGGTTTCTTTATATATTTTTCTGCTCTGGAAGCCACTTTGTCTTAACCAAAAAAGTAAAACCGAAAACCCAGCCCCAAACATGAACAGCCTGGGTGGGAGCTTGACTGGTAACATTTTTCCCTTATTCTTCCCTACTGCATTGGAATAGCTGCTCTGGTACCTTGATATATGTGTTGCTAGGATTGTGGTACTTATTTGCTCCAGGTTAGGTATGCTTAGGTATTTTGCCAAGCTGGAAATAAAAGGGAAAATGTTTATTTACCTTTCCCTCTGTTTACCACCTACCTGTTTAATATTGTGAAAAGCCTTTTGCAAGAGTTGTTTCACAGAAACTGCTCTGTGTTCAGTGGTGGTCAGCCAGCATGAATGGGATCGGCCTATGGTACATCCAGTGCCATACATGTGGATAATGTCCTAGGAGAAGGTGTTAGCTGATACAGATGAGATCTACCACCTTTAAAAGGACAAGGTTTTTATGCTGGAGAAAACTTACTGAGGAATATATTCATGCTAATATTCTTTGCAACAAAATTGTCAAGATTAAATGATAGAAGTAAGTAGTTTGTGCATGTAATAAAGTCATAATATTTTCTCCTTAAAATCGTTTTCATTACTTTTGTTACCTGCAGGTACCTAAAAGGAATATTATAAATATTTGAAACATACTTGAATTCCTCCTCTTCCAAAATTCTTGGAAGCCTTGTCTGAAAGGTGAACCAAATCTGTGATGAGGCTCCCTGCAGTCCATGTATCAGTGGATAGCAAAAATTTTTGTAGGTAGCATATTTTGGTACACGATAAAGTAGCTTTACCTTTCTCAGCATCTTTCCAGATGCTGTGTAAAGTAATCTACGTAAATCTAACTATTGCAGATTAACCTTCTTAGCTGTCAGGTTGCAGCTTTTATTTATGCTTCTGCTGATCAGATTAAAAATGCTGCAGTCACGAGTTGTGTTGTTAATATTAAATTTTGTATTCCGGTCTGTAATAAATTACCTTCCTCTGTGCATTGGAAAAACTGGTTAGTAGAGCTCAAAGTTTAATTAGTAGGCTGTTGATGAGACAGAACAGGTATTCAGTCATTGTTCTGAATTACTGTGAAATTTGTTAGTATTGTGGCTCTTGTTTTTTGTTGTTTGACAGAAACTGAGGTGCAAAACCTTAAATGTTGCTGAATTAAGTCATTTAATGACAAAATTACCAGGGCTTTTTGAATTTGTAGTCAACCAGGTTTCAGATACTGCTTCTGCAGTATAATGTTATGTCCTACTTAATATTCTTGTTTTGAAAAACAAACTCTTGTTTTTCTCCAGTTTTATGTACCTCTGCCATTTCCTTAGACTGGAAGCATTACTGCCACCATTTCTACATGAAATGATTCCAGGTTTGAGGATGTACTGAATTTTCATATCTTGGCTGTGTATTTCTCAGTTCCTCTGCTTGTGTAGTTCTTCTCATTGACAGAGTATATTCTTGGCCTTTTAATAAAAATCTCCAGCCTCTGAACCAAGTTGGGTGTTGCTTTGTTGAGCCAGGACTGACTTGTCAGTCTGCTCATGCAGTTCTCTGACCTTGATGAAAGTGGGAACCAAGGTTCTCTCCTGGTTCTGTCCTTCTGCATTTCTTCCCCTGTCATCTTCTAGTGGGGTTTCTCATAAACTTTGACTTGGGGTGTCTGCCATTGGCTTTTTTCGTACAAGGGACAAACTCTTCATACAAGTTTGGTGCGTTAGCACGAAAGATGTGTGTGTGATACAGTACGGGCTCACTGTGATCTGAACGTACTGTCCCTTTGGCTGAGGCCTGACCAGTGAATCACTCCATTTCTTTTGGTTTGCCTTCAGTTTCTGCTCCATTGTTCAGTATTAAATTTTTAGTTGCATTCTACTTTCATCTAAATTTCAGAAGTTGCAGCATTTGGGATTATATGCAGGAGGGAAGATACATCTGCTGTAATGAAGCGTGTGCCTCTTCTGTGACCTGCTGGTTCATGTTCTTGGAGTGCCTTTTTTTCTTTGGTTGCAGACTATGTGATTCTTTCTACCCTCTTTTAATTTCATCCTTTTTTATGAGTAATAGTATTAAAAGTAGCACACTTTTAATATTTCATCTCTAGTCATAGTTTTTACACATTCGAAATATCTATAGGCTTTTTTATCTCCCTTTAGTCACAATTTAATCAAAGGATACCATACTTTGGTGTTTTAACACTTGACACTTCTAAGCTTGTCTCTTAAGTCACTCTTGAACCTTAGGTCTTAGTTTAAAAATCTGGCTGCAGAAATTTGCCTTCGGTTTGTTGCCTTTTTTGTCTCTTGTACATACACTCCTTGTTAGAGTTGAGTGTGGTCTTGACCATACTTTCTGTCCTGTTGGTCCAACGAAGCTGTATCCTTTCTCCATGATGTGACATCCCCTGTTTGGGATGAGAGCAGCTTCCCAAAGCGTATTGCGTGCTTAATGTAACACAGTGACTTCTTTAATTCTTCTTGCAGGTTTTTTTCCATGCTGCTGATCACCATTTTTATGTGCTGATATGTCCTTCAGAGTGTCTTCTGCTTCTATTATTTTTTCACTTTTTATTACTGAATCTTGTTTTCACTTAGCCTGTGTGTTTCTCATGTCTGCATTCTTGTGTCTAAGTCGTCTCTTCAGCATTGAATTTACTGTTCAGGATAGACAAGTCATGGCTATTTCTTGTCCATTCATGCCTGTCCCCAGAACACTGGATTTTTATAGTACAGTCCCTGTTCTGTTCCGGGACAAAGCGGGGAGGAGTGCAGCCTTGCTCTTCTCGGAACAGCTGCTAATTCAGAGGCTGTGTGTTCCTTGAAGGAAGGGGGAGGAGAAGATGAAAAGAAGGGAAGCAAGAGATGTCAACTGAGGGGAGCAAAATCCAAATATTTGTTCAGAAATGGAGCTCACTTGTCTTGTGTATGTCAGGAGCAGTAGCTTTTCAAAACGTACTTAATCAGTTGCTTGCAGTAGTACGAACATACCCATGCTGAAAATCCAGTTTTGCATTTAAAGAAACTTGATAAAAGCAGGGAAATAAAAAGAAAAAGGAGGATAATATATTCTGCAGAGCATGAAATGTGTGTGTTGTTTACAAGATATCTCTATCCCAGCACAACTCTCAATGGGCCAATGATAAGGCTCCAGTCTTACAGTGGGGGAGATGCAGTTTTAGTTCCCTGTTTTGGTGACTGTGTTACTCTAAGTTCACCCTGGAAATCGTGATGCCTTTCAGTTCCTCCTCTCCATAATAAGAATAAAAGTGCTTTCCTCGGTGGTGTTTGTGAGGAAAGGTGTGTTTCAGAGATAAAATGCTTCCATGCAAGGGTAACGGGAGCTGCAGAAGGCTCCAGCCAAGTCAGCAGCATCTGTCTCAAACTGCCACTTAAGCTTTGCATGCAGATTAGTCCATGTCCTCAAGCACAGCAGTGGCACAGCTGACTTGGTTGAACTCTGTAGTATGCAGGTAAGAGCAAAATTTTGTTTCAGGTGAGATGTAGAACATCTGAAATGATAGAAACCTTTAGGAGACTGGAAGGCACAATTTTCAAGAGCTGGCATGTCTTACATTGGTGGTATGGTCAAGTTTAAAATTAAGAAATTGTACGGCTTTGAAAGTCCTCTTGAAATTTCTGTGGGAATAGGATTTTTGGAAGGATCTGGTGATGCTGGGCAGCAGCAGGCTTCAAAGCATGCTCCATCTTGTTCTGTGTTCTGAGTGGATAGGTGCAGCCATTCTAGAGTGAAAATTAATTAATGTGCCTCATTTTGAGGAATGGCAGCTATTGTCAATTGGTATTTACATAACTGCTACTGCTTCAGCATCTCTGAAAATAAAGACATTAAATTACACTGTCTTGCATTAAGAGATTTGTCAAAACTACAGAAGAGGACAAAACTCGTGTAATCTCCTCTGGCACTGCTTGGCAAAATCAAGCTGTCTAACTCAACTCAAGGTGCTGCATGAATGATATTTCTCTTGTGGGGTGCTTGCAGGTGAGTTTGGGGAGTCTTGCTTTGTTTTTGATCTTGCTGTCTAGGTTGTGGTGGTTCCCTTTCAAAGAGATGTGAAGGTCCAGGGGTCACAGTTACCTCACCAGCACTAACCATTTGCTTTAGCTACATTTATAGGATTTGCTTCACATTTTGGGCAACACTCCTTTTTATTTCCATTTTATTTTTCTAGGCTTGTTGTCATGGTATCTAGCACTTCCCATTCAGATATTAAAATTGAGTGAGTGGTGTCTGTACGTCTGGTTCATTTTCCCTCTCTTATCCTCTCCCCGAGGGAGAGTTTTACGTGGGATGTAGCACACTGTTTGCAAGGGCTTCCTTTGGGGGATTTTTAATCACGTAGCAGCGTCTCTGTTGGAGAAGGCCTGGTGTGAAGAAGCCCCTTCCACTTGGACTGGAGTTTATTAAATCCTGTGTTTGTAGGGCTCCTGTGGGACCTCATTGTGCAACTCATGTTTCCCCTCGAGCTCCCCAAAAAAGGCCTGTCTCCAGCATGAATGAGCTCTTACCTGAGTCTCTCTGGCATTGCCAGGATTAAGGCAGTGATAGGAATTTTCTCTGTGCAGATACCTGATGGGGAGGGCCCATTGCTCTTTGGGTATCAGGACTCTGATGCCTTGGGGAAGAGTTTGCTTGAGGGGTCTTGTCCTGTCTGAGGAGCTTTGTGTCATTATGTGTAGTCTTTGCAGCTGCTCTAGGCTCTGAATGGTAGAGGAATTTTCCCAGAGGTTTGGGTTTAGTTTTGCTTTTTTACCTTTTATGAAACAACCAGCATGTTTCTTAGGAGGGGATCTGTTACAAGTGCATTCCACTGTGAGTCTGGAACCTGGCTTTCCTCTCCAATAGTATCTCAAGAAGGATCTACTGAACTCAGATTTTGCTGGTGGCTGTTTTTAACCAAGGACAAGTCACTCTTCTTAATTTTAGGTGCACTGTAGCAATCACAGCACATCTGGGGCTCTAGACTGGATTACATTTAAATGCAGCTGCCTTTTTGTAATGTAGAAGTGGGATCTCAAAAGATAAGGGCACCCCAAGTACAGTACTTTGGAAAGTTCTCAAACAAAGCTTGTATCCAGTCACCTTCCTGCAAAAGGCTAAAAATAAGTGATTTACTACTCGTACTTGTCTTGGTTTTGATTTGAGAAAGACTATGCATTTTTCCCAAAATACTTGCAAAAGTGACAGTTATAATAGGAACAGAATGCTTTCTTGGTATTTGTGGACAACATATATTAAATAAATCCTAGTGTGTACAAATATAAGCAGTCTCTATTGTACATAAGCTATAGACTAAATGCGTGCTGTGATAAAGAGCTGCACTAAGCACAGAACAAGTCACCCTTCATAGCTGGCTTGCAGTGAATTGTGACAGTGACTGCCTTAGCTTAATTGTTTGGTCCTAGGAGCACTACATGCAGAAGATGTTTCCCTCCTGATTTGTCTCTCCTGAGACTGCAGTGTGCATTGCTGGGATGACAGTAGGTGATTTTATTTGGTAAAGGGATGGAGGATGAATGAGACTGACATTACTGGCATAAAAAAGCATCAGAGAGGGAGGAGGTTTTGAACTGGTCTCATGATTAGATCTCATTCTCCCTTGATCTGAATTTTCTCTCTGTAGCTTACCTCCTTTTTTAGGTGAGCAGCTTTATTTGTTGGTAACTGTTGTAGAAACAACAACAAGGAAAAAAAAAAGCAAGTCGTTTCACTTGACCCTCTTTGTACATTTTGAATATATCTTCTCAAGGGTATTTATGTAACCTTCTCCAAAAGCTTCTGCTTCATACAGCTTTTCATTTGAGTTGCAGTCGTTCCCTTTCCTCTCAGGAATGTGTTTAAAACACTTGTGAAATGGTTTGAAGGTTCACAGGGTGGTGCTCAGAAATGGGCCTGCCAGCTGGAACAGAGCTTGCCTTGAATGTCAGTGACTCTTTGGTTACTCTTGCTTAAAAGACAGAAGGCAGTCTCCCTGCCAGCCATCCATTGGTGCTATTTATTAGGAACATCTCAAGCTTGAGAAACTCTGGGAAAGGTGGAAGAGTATGGGCAGGTTTACTTGGAAGAGCCACAGGTGGACAGGAAGTTGCACTGAGCTTTTTTGATAGAGAGAAGCTCACCCTGCAACCAGTTTCTTCCCTAAATTTCACTGGGGTTGAAACAGGCAAGAATGGAGCTGGGGGAGATTTGGAGAGTTCGTGGTGAGCATTAGTTGTCTTTTGGCCCCAAAGCTGGAGTGACTGAAGGCTGTTGCTGTCTGACGGCTCCTGCCTGGCTGATGAGAGATGAGCTGTCAGACATGCCCTACTTCCGAAGGGAGGGATTGTGTCAGGAATGCTTCGGCACTCGCTGGCGCTCGCATTACGGCTGTCAGAAGGGCAGCTTTAATTAGGTTTTACATTTGGGCAGGGGACAACAAAACCACAGTTTAAGGCAGTTTGTATTGTTGCTGTCCCATTCTGTGCTTCTTTTCATGAGCGATGCTTGTAGTAGGGACCATAGTCCTTCAACGTGATGTTGCGTTCCACAGTAATTTACTTCCAAATAGAAAGGATATTTTTAACTGTTTTTTTAACTTATCACAGGTGGGCAATTAAAAGTTGTACTCATAAGTTGTTACTAGAATAGTTTCCTGCAATAGGAAGGCTTCAAACTTTTTGAGAAAGTAGTTTGCTGCTGCTTTGCTTGTGGCAATGTTCTTCGTACAACCAGCAGGAACAGTGTATTTGTAGAGCTTCAGAGTAGAAGAGATTATAGAGCACTTAATGCATCTTGCCAGAACATTCCCTGGATTAATTTCTACTTGAGCTAGAGCATAGCTTTGAGAAAGAAAATCAAGCTTTCAGAATTTCCAGTGGTAGAAAAACTGACAAAATGGTTGGTAGGTGCTTAAATTCATGTTACCTTCAATGTTGAAAACAGAGCAAATGGCTTCCCCAGGAAAACAGCATTTGTTGTATTGTTTCTAGTCTGGTTTCACCTGCTAATCAGTAGGACTTGTGATACATAACTCCATGGACAGACATAACTAAGAAAAAAAAGGGAATATGTACTTCAGGTGGATACTGATGTAGTAGTGTTCAGGTTTAGCTTCAACTTTTTCGATCAGGTAGGCAGATTGCCCCCCTTGTGTCAACTGAAGGAGTTCATCTGTGCGGTAGTCAATTCTCATGGCACTGTCACGAAGGCATCAGTGTCTTGCTTGGAGCACGTGCTTCAGGACTGGGCTCTCGGTCAGCAAAGCACAGGCAGATCAGAAACAGCAATTTTTCTTTCCCTTTATGATTGTGTGGCTTTTCTGCCAGGAAGAATTTTTGTAACCCTTTTGCCGGTGTTATAGGCTTGATGTGCCTGGTGTCAGTCTTTCATTTCAGCATTCCTAAAGTATGCCACAGTTAACTTGGTTTGTCAGGATGTATCTTTGTGCTATCTAAATGTGTGTATTTGTGGTTTACTTTAAACTGCTTTGCACCTTCTCTCTGTCCTCTTTGTACTTATCCTCTCATCCTGTCTTTCTGCAGTCGATTCTCATCAGCAAAGAGTTTGGGTTTTTTCCACTTACTGGTGGAAATAAACAATTTAGGGACAAGATCTGTCTCCTGAGATAGACCTGTAGCAAAACATCTTTCTGGTGATTTCCTGTTCACAATTCCCAGTAAGAGATCTGTTGGCTTTTTAAATCCATTTAATGTGTGCCATGTTAAGTTTGTTTTAGTCAATTAATAAGCAGTACCAAATCAAGAGCTTTAGAGAAGAGCAAGTATATCAATGCCATTAAATCAACATTCTTAAAATTTATAGGTCAAACTTGTAATCTCATCAAGGAGGTTGTCAGTTTAGTTTGACAGAATCTATTTTCCATAGACTTAATTTGATTGACATTGATTTTATTACCCCTCACTAATTCTTTATTATTAGAGTCCAGTATTGAATATTCTGTAATTTTGCCTTGCTCAGCATTAGACTGCTGGACCTGTAATTACTTGGGTCATCCAGTCCTCCCTTTTTGAATTTCAGTGCAAAATTGTCTTTGCTCGAGGCTCCTCAGATTTGTTGATCACAAGAGAGCTATTGGCCCCTTTTTTTGGAGTTTATTCTATGCAAGTAATCCAGATCATCTCATTTAAACATACATAATTTTAGGAGCTCCTGTTTAGCATCCCTCTGGGTTGCTAGTTAGTACTTCACATAGCTTCTTCAGGTGTATATAATGTTTGTTGTCTCTGTACTGTTACTATTAGTACCTGCTGGTGAGTCAGGATGAGTGTTAAGGGATCTTTTTTTTCTGTAATCTTAAAAAAAAATTCCTTTGTTAGTCTAACCTTCATTAGCCAGAGGTTTTTTTATGCTATTTTTTTCCTAGTTTTTATATATTTCTGCTCTAATTTATGGGGTTTTCTGTTTGTTGTCCCTTTACCTCTAAATTTAAATACAGAATTGGCCTAAGCAGACTGGCTTACAAAGGAAATAAAGGAAGGTACAGGTCTTTGGCACCACCTTTTCACAGTTGCAGGTTTTTGGATGTATGAATAAATATTACTGGGTAAATCGGTTTGGCTTCTTTTCTTTCCCATCTTCTCTCTCATGGTTTTTTTTAATCTTGGTGTTCTCTGAAATGGAACTTCTAAATTGCAAAATATGTACATTATCAGCTTGGGCTTGGCTTTGCCTGTTTGTTTTTGGGGTTTTTATAAGACTGTTAAGTCCTTGATAATTTCTAACCCTGTTACTGCTCACTTTTTTAGACCTATTCCTTACCAGATCCTAGGAGGTCCACTGTACATTTTTTTGCAGCAAGATAAAACGTTCAGAAAGAGCAGTGGAAATAGCAATATAACAAGGTGTTGTTTTAGGATCATCTAGAAATATCTCTTGCCTGACCTACTGAATCACAGCATGTGATGAACTATTGGATTCCAAATCACAGAAAATATTTACTATTTACGGTGCTGTTCCTGGGAAGTGTAGCATGGGAATGAACTACAGTGTCTGTGTGGGATCCCACTGAGAGGTCCAGCTGCTTGCTTTGTGCTGCCAGATTGTGTCCAAAGAAGTGTTACCCTTTTGGAGTACATGCAATAAGAGCACATGATGAAGAAAATGGGGAAGTTCATACTGTTTGCTGTAATTCTGAAACAAACCCTTTTCTTTCTTTACCTGTAATAATTTTTAGTTCTTTCATATCTAGACTCTCTTGTTGTCTGACATAAGGTATATTGCTCTTGAGAGGTATTTGAAAATAATATTTTTAGCTGCATGTATAATTTTTTTTGGCTGCTCAACTACAAATGCTTAACACACTAAAACTTTATGATGTTTAGTGCAATCATAAAGCGTTTTATAAATTAGGTTTTTTGAGTTGTTCTTTTCAGTTTTTTGAGACTGAAATGTTGGTGTCAATCTTGGTTTAGGTGATAGTGTTTAGGAGATACGGTTGAAAATACAAAGTAACCAAACAAAATATACCCTGAAGTGGAAAGCTCTTAATTAAAAGGTTTTCTCCTTTCATCTCTACTGGGATGGTGAGGTTTGTGGCAGAAAGCAACTGCAGGAATTTGTTGATGGAAACAACTGCACCAGGATTTTAATGGTCTATGAAAGGTGTGGAGTTTAAGAGCTTTTAACATAAAAGGGGTATTTATTGAATTAACAAAAATTAAGTGCTCAAAACGCTGAGTATTCACCGTTTTTTTGTGAGAATATAGTACAGGCAATATAGCAATTAGTGTATTGGATATGAATTCATAACCAATAGCGTCTGAGTAATAGGCCTTAAATCCTGTAACAAGTTTCATATATTTCATGATGTTCAGGAGTATATACACTAAGAAGAAATTGTGTTTCCGCAGGCTGTTATTCTAAGGAAACGGGTATGACAGCGTAATAGTTTGCTTTAAGCCAGGTTCTGTAGTCCTGCATGCAGATGAGACAGCTTTATTCATGTTGGTATTTGTTATCCTTCACCTTGGAGAAAATATATTTATCTGTTTCCAATTGGTAGTGAGAATGAGAGATGATGATATCTAAATAACTTGAATGTTACTGGGGGCCTCAAAAAAAGGGTTTGTGGAATTGTCATCTCATTCTTTTCTTCTATTGCCATTTATTTCCCTTCCCTACTACTTACTAGTGCTGTCTGTGGGTTTGCTGTCCATGGTCTCTTGTGTAAGTACTTACAGAAGTTATTGAAAAACAATGTATATGTATTGCAGAGGTTGGTCAGTCCCTGTGCCTTGAGAACAGCAGTGGCTGGATATGGAACAGACATTTGGACAAAAGTTCCAAGGCTTTGTGTCAGCTACTCCTGCTCTCCCTGTACCTCTGAAGTCCAGAGATGATTAAAGGGAAAAGAAAGGATACAAACACAGGTTATCCAAGTTCTGATTCTTGAGTCTCCCTCCCCCCAGAAAAAGGGGTTTGCTTCCTAGAGAATGGCTTTCTTCTGCCTAAGACTGTTTAGGATTAAATGTATTAATGATTTGATATGTTCAGAGGCACAGGGATTGGGGCTGTATAAAATATTTCAGGTAGGCAAGCAGAGGAAGGGATAGCAGGGGAAGTATCTACACAGTATTTCTGTTCCAGGCTTCGTGCTCAGCCAGACTTCAGGTCATTCTTGGTTAATGTCATGTAACTTGGGTAAGAATATTTTTGTTGAGATTAGTTCAGCTCTCCAGGAAGACTGGGTATGTTTTTTTCTTTTTTCTTTTCTTATACTGTTTTTTTCTTTTCTTATACTTTTTTTCTGAAGTTAAATTGATGGGATGGAATTGCTCCCTGGCTGTATTGTATGTTAAAACAGCCATTTCTTATCCTCATGCCTGCATGTGGGCATTTCAGGCATGAACTGCAGTGTTTCCATGGATTTTTAAAGTCTTCCATTGCATAGTTAGCAGCTTTTAGGGCTTTGATCTGATTTCGTAAGACAGAAGCGCTCCCTGTATTTGTGTTACAGCAAACGCTGTATTTTTGGTGGCGTCTGACTTTGAGAAACACACAGATGCTTTTTTGTAGTCCAGGAGACAAAGAAACAAAGCTTTGTGCTGGGAGGCAGGATCTGTGCCTCCAGGGGACATCAAGGCACTTGGTGTGCAGCTGCCTTCCCAACCTCCCCTTCCTCCTGGTGAGCAGGAGCTGGGTCGCTGCTTGCTGCTCCCTTGGATAGAAACCTCCACAAATGCTGTTCTTCTCCTTGGGAGGGATTTTCACATGTTTCCTTTCTCACTGCCTGTGAGCAGGAGCATTTTGATCCCCTGCACATCAGCACCAGGGCAGGTGGTTTTTTTTGGATTGCTATGCTCCAGATACACGGAAGGGTGTACAAGAGGGAGTGTGGTTGGAATACTGAATCGTTCACCTGTCTGCTTTGGGCTCACTAATTCTTGAAATGTGATTATCTGTATGTTTTTAAGTGCATGTGCCTTAAAAAAATAAAACAAACAAAAAAGCCAAGAAACCCTGTGTTTTCCAAACATGCAAAATAAGTTCAGTAGGATGCTGGAAGGAAGGGATCTGGAAGCGGCTGTCTGTCACGTTGCATTAATAGAATTGATGCTGCAAAGCCACTACTTGGGAATTGGGAAAAGATCCCTGTGGAGTGGATTCTCCCAGCCCTCTGCAGACCCACAGCCCTGTGTGTGTGCATGATCCCTGTAGTGCCAACAGCACGGCCTCTCCAGCCCCGTGTCACTTATCCCAGTTGTTAACCAGGTCTCTCCCTGCTGCAAACGCAAACACGGATCTTGCTGGTAAAACAGGAGCTGTTGAAATGCTTTTGGCTGCTGAAGTGGGCTCCTGCCATCCTGTGCACAGCAGCAATTGTTGCACTGTTTGGGTTTGCTGTCATCTCTAATACTCAGAGGGGAGCTTTCACGAGGTCCCTCGCCTGGCTGCAATTTGGGCTGTCCTTTCTCCTCCTATTTACTGGCTGCTCACTGAGCAGTAAAACAAGATGTAAAGGTTTTCTGATTTTCTGTTCCTCAGCTCCTTCAAGGTTAGTGTAAAAATGCTGTTTCCTAAGTTTGTCTTTTAAATTCTTCTAAACTTGTTTATAAACAGTAGCAAAATCAGATGTATGTTTATTTATTTTTAAGAGGTGGCCTCGTTACTGGCAGGTCAGCCAGTTACATTTATCAGGAACTCAGCACAAAACTATTACACAATTCGGTTGCTGTCAAGCCTCATACGTCCTTTTCAGTAAACTCCTGGGGAAGGCAGGGTGAGGGGTTGCTGCTTCTCGTTCTTAAAGTAGGATCTTCAGAGCAGCAATTTAAAGTTATGTTGGCTCCCACTGTATTAAGGAGATAAAGAAATGGTGAAGAATGGCACAGACACCCATAAGGGAGAGCAGGGATGAAATGAACAGTGTAAGAAAATTGTGCTCACACTCTTGGAAGTTGTTCCTGGGCTGAAAAATACTGAGTCCTTTCTTCTTTGTTTCTTGTGTTTCAACAGGGCAGAGTTTAGGATATGGATTTGTTAACTACATTGATCCAAAGGATGCAGAGAAAGCCATTAACACTTTAAATGGACTCAGACTCCAGACCAAAACCATAAAGGTAAGACAATATAAAATACCTTTTGCTCAGTTCAGAAAGGGGAGAAAGTACTCAAAACAGTGTCTGGCAATTTCATCATTATTTTATTTTCCATTGTAAGGGGGTTAATGAGCTGCTTGTTGGAACACTGAGTGGACATGCAGAAGATGAAACCTCTCTCTTCTGAAATTGCTGCTATAGTTAAAGGGAGGAGAATGTAACAGGATGCTCCTTAAAGCTCCTAAAGACAGTGAGGCTTAAATGTAGAATAAAACAGCCAGAGTGATACCATTATCCATAAACAGGTGAAGTACACGATGGTGTATTCATGAGTTACATGTTGCCTTATGTTTTAATGGGAAGTACCTTGACATGGAGTTTTTAGTGATGCTCCTGTCATTATCAGGTGTTGAAAGCATGTTTCTCTCAAGTTAGAATATGTCATTCTCAAAAAAAATTTTTTTCTCAATTTCCACATCCTTAATTTGATTTATTCTTTTAAAGCTGGAGGCTTCCCACTGAAGTCTCTCTTATTTCACTGTTGTAATAGACCATTAGTTATTCAATGACCTTCTTTAGTGGTCTCACAAGAAAAGCAAGCTTCTACACTGTCACAGTTTTTGCTGCATGGCTGATAAAGCTATTCTGAAACAGCTTACGAAAGATTTCCACGTTCCAAATTCTCACAAATAATACAGCTTAAGGGATGTGAATCAAAAAATTGAAGGGGAACAAACAGCAGATCAGATTCAAATTTTCTGAAACTGCTTTGATCATTTTTGAATGCTGTTTTTTGATTTGCACTATTTTCTTAATTTTTCTTCTGTAGTTAATTTGTATTTCAAAGCCAAAAATGTTAAAGAATATAAAAATAGAGTTTTTAGTTTAGTGAATGTTGGCACAAGTAATGTCACTAATATTGCATCTTGCAAGAAAGATAAAATGTGGTCAATACTTCAGTTTTGACATTTTTGCTAAAGGTTGTAGTTTGGACAAAGTGGTGTTCCCTAAAGCAGAAATATTTGTTGGATTCTGGTGTATCTCTAAGGATTGTTTCAAGCAAGTTTTTCCCTCGTCTGTTTGATCAGTGAAGAGCAGAAGTGCAGGGCTGAGGGTTTTGAAAGTGGAGTAGCTGCACGGATTACATAGAAAAGGCTACTTCCAAACCTCCCTTAGACCATGCAGACTCCATCCCACAGATATGTATGTGGGCCATACATCAAAATGCTCACAGCATGGTTTTGTAGAGTTAAATAGAAACACTTTTAGGAATATGTAAGGCTAGGCAGCAAGATCTACGCATCTTATCAACTGCTGCAGGTGGAAATGCAGGCTTGGACTCAGCAGTTTCCTCTTAAAGCGAAAAGTTCCTCTCCAAATTGCTTTTAAAGGCACATTATCAGGAAAAATATATTTTGAAAATGCTTTATTTAAAAGCTAAGTAGAACTTGAAAAATCTAGATCAGTTTTTACTGCAGCACATGTATATTTTGCATACGATTCAGCCTTAGCACAGGTACTGCATTTCTTATCCTACATTTCTTTCCATGAACCAGAGCAATGCTGTTGTGTTCATAATATTCCAAGGTTACAGCAAAAGGCTTTCAGAAACTGTGACCCACACCAGTTATTCTTACATATTTCTCACATGCAAAGTTAAATAATTATGCCTTCCTTTATCATCTGTAGTAAGACTTCTGTTATCAGGGAACTTAACATGCAGAATCTTTGTGGAATGTTTTTCAATTATTTTCTTTCAATTCAGTATGAATTTTAGAAATTCAGTGGTTTATTTGTTTTGGGTTTTCCCATGTTTATTAATAGCTAGTAGACGTGTAGAATAAAGGACACTTTTGGGGGAGCTCTTGAAAGCTGTTAAAATTTAATAATAAGCAAAGAGATGGACCTAACCTAAGTTAGCTGCATAAGTTCTTCAGTGGCAGGGAGGAAGTGCAGGGTTTTGTTGGTTTGGTTTTTTTTTAATAAAATTGCGTTTATGCAGTTGCCTAAAATTAAACCCAAGGGAGCCTTCTATCCCAAGAGCCAAGTTTTGGCCACAGGGACAACTAATCAGCATTTTCCAGCCCAATTTTTTATTGCAGAATCGCACACGATTGCCTCACCTTACCCCCTTGGCTTTTTTGTATTTTTAATTGTGTTGCTTCTAGGTACCCTAATAAGTTAGGTCTGCTTCCCTGGTATTGTGTAGTGGGGATGGAGGTTTCCCAGTGTTCACACTGAGTGGTAGATCAGGTGTGTAGTGCTGCTGGTGGCGCTTGTGTCCCTGAGACATCCCTGGTTTCCAAGGGGTTACAAGGTGATGAGGAACTGTACTTGGCTCTGCTGAACCCCCTTGCTTGCCTGTTGCCCCCACATGCCACTTTCCAGCATCTCACTGTCATTCTTTATAAGGTTGAAGCATTTTAACTTGTGGAATTACTATTTTTAATTATCAGACCCGATTACTTTAGCTACAGATGCCCTTTGCAGTTACTAAAAATGTGCTGTTGGTGCATTTAAAAAAAACCTCTCTCTCGAGAACATGTAGAGAGGAGTTTGGTGGCATATAGTTCTGTAGGCTAAAAAGTATTTAATAGAATAACACTGAGCTGGAAAAGTACTGAACATTATTTTATTCTGCTTTCTTCATGCATGTGGCTGGGTTTTTGCCCCAGAATGAATCTGTAAATGTCTTGCTGACGGATGGGCTGAACCTTGGCCTCTGACCATGTATGTTGGGTAGCTGCAGCCCTGCAGGTAGCATTTCCCTGGCTGCCTCTTGGAAGCTGTTTTGATGGAAAGAAAGTTGAAATGAATAATCTGTGAAAGCCCTTTTACAGTGGCAAATTACTTCTGCTTGCCAAGGTCGCTGTGGTCCTGCTGGCTGTGTCCCATCTGTGTTGTGGGCTCTGCTGTTCCTTGCACCTAGACTGAACATGAGGTGGCTCTGGGGAGTTGTATTTGCACTCATTTTTTTGACCTCCCCAAGGCTTAATTCCTGTTTAAAAATAATATATTTTATGCATGTGGCCCCAAATGTTGTCCTTTTCACTTCTGTAATATTTTTGTGGCAGCTTAATGTTCTGTCTCTCCTGATGCCTTGCAAAACAGCCATGCAGTCACAGGAGGAACTGGCTTTATAGCAGGATCAGCAGAACAGCCTGGCACAGTCGGCTCTGATGTGTGGACTAAAATAACTGAAGATATGTTCTTTATATACTGTCATTGTTACGATAAATAATCCCTTTTCACTCTAGCAGCTAAAATATTTATGTGCATTTTATTTAAGTCAATGATGCCCTTTCAAGTCAAAGTTGAGAGGTGACGATTTACAGAATATCTGTTCGGGGAAAGCATTGGAGGGAGCGTTGTGTTTGGTGGTAATAGGTTATACACATTTTGTTCCTTCTCAGCTGATCATAGTGCATATTTTATTTGCGCCATTTCATAGCAGCATCATCATCTTGTGAGGGAGAAAAGCTTCACTTTATTTTTTACAGCTAAAGCTTGACATAATCCTGCAAAACAGTTTAGAATGAGGGAAGAGACTGTGTGTGTTGAAATAAATATATATTCCAGAAATTGAATCTATTTTTAGAAATTAAATTTGCCCATCCATAAAAGCATATGAAAGGTCACTGCTGCTGTTGAAGATTGCCTGGCAATTCAGTTGCATCAAATATCAGAAGGAAAATAAGATGTGTGATGCATGGGGTACAGATTGTTTAAACTGCTGCTTTGCCCTGAAAAAAGGACAGCGCCTGAAAGGATGCGAAGGAAGTGTTTTACAATTTACTTGGGGATTCAGGTGACCTGGCTTCATTGGAACAAGGGCAGAACAGTTTTGAAAGGAAGTTTGAAATCTAAAAAGAGCCAGTGACCCCCTGAAGTGCAGTCTTGTGCAGCCCTCTCTTCCCTTTTCTCTGTTACCTGAGAAGTAGGTTTGCTTCTTCCTTCCCTCACAGGAGCAGGTACACACTGTGACACTGCTGGAGCAAAGGGAGAAGTCTCCAGTGAGGGGAGAAGGAATCTGGGTCCTCTGAGCCCTTGATAACCTCCAGCTTTCAAATCCATCCAGTCTATCAGATAATAAAATACCAGATAAGATTCCTCTGTGGTCAGAGGTTCTTTCTAGTTATTTTAATTTTCAGTTAAATTTAACAAATAACATGGAATTCTGTATTTCTGCCTTACTGTCCTGTTTCAGTCCATAGATCTGGATGGTCCTACTTTAAAATACAGTGAATAAGTCTGTGGGAGAAAGTAACCCTGCGTTTTCTGAAAATAAAGTAGCAACATTATTGCTCAAAGATCTTCCTATTTATCTTGGTTTCGCTGGCATTTTTCAAAATGCCAGCTATTTCTACAAAACTCAGGCTCTAAATCTGTCCATGTTAATTCTTGTAATTATCCGCAAAACTACAAACCATCCTGTCACTGTAGGGTAACCAAATAACAGCAGCTTCAGACTTCTCTGTCCTACAAAGTCATTTGTCAAAAAGATTGCCTTCCAGCCGTGCTCGGCACAGGAGGAACTGCAGGCAGGGAGTGATGGGGGAGAGACCTGCATCCTCCTGCACCCCATCCCAAACTCCTTGGGAGATGTGGAGGGGGGCGGGGTTGAATTTCAGCAATTTGGTTTGCAGCCAGACAGCGCTGGATCGCTGGTGGTGATGGTAGCAGAGCTCTGGTGTAGGGTGCCCCTGGTGCAGTGCTCTGCCAAAACCCTGCGTTTTCCAGCCCTGTTCTTCCACAGCCTCCACAGGGGCCCCTGCCACTGGGCCTGCTGGACACTGCCTGCAGCATCTTCCAGTGAAGAAGTGGGATGTTGCGCAAGGCTGGGTGGTAAGAAAGTGTACAGAGATCTGGGCAAGGCGCAGAAGGAGTTCAGATGCTCTGCAAGGAAGAGGAGATGGAAGGTTGGGGATGTTGGAACATACTGGGAGTAGCTGAGCATATTGGACTGCAGCAAGGAGAGATTTGCATTTTCAAGTGTCTTGTGTGCTGTTGCATTGGACCACCTTTTTTTTCCTTCCCTCAAAATTAATGTTTACAGGCACTTGCACGCTGCAAATTTGGAATGTAACTTCTTTAAAGTTCCTTTTAAAATTCAAGTAACTGCTTGTTCTTTTTTATGGTAGCTCAGAGTTAGTCAGAGGTGGGTCATCTGCTGTGGCTGCTGCTCCCCAAGACAAAGCCTTGGACAAGAAACTTTACAGATGCTGCATACCGGGAAAGTCTCAACTAAGTTTATTCCTGTTTTGTTCTTTAGGAGTCTCTGTCAGCAGTAACCCTTTGGACTTTGTAGTGCTTGTTAACAAACCCTCCTCCACCCCTTTTGCCTGCAATGATGCTGCTGCTCAGAGGACCTTTCAGTGCTGCATTTGAAGGTCCATCTTTGGCTCTGCTGCTTTCAGCAGGCACCAGAGAGTCTTTGCTTCTTAATTTCATGCATCTTCTCTTGATTGCAATTCCTCTTTTAACTACTTCAGTTTTGCCAATGAGTCCTTTTCATTCCATGGAACCAGAGCAAGTATTTCTCTTAGCCTTGCTCTTGATACAGCTGGAGTGTTTCTAGGTTATTACCTATGGATGTCTTTCCTGAAATGATGGGATAGACCATTGTACCTGCAATTATAATTAATCTCAGTAAAATGCCATTGAATTGCTCAGCAGTAAAGTGCATCATCACTCCCGTCCATCCCCCGGCCAACGGCTTAGGGAAGAGAAAGGACAAAGCAGTGCAAGCATCAGATGGGAAAGTATTCCAGGCCTTGGTCTTCAGCCTCTGGACCAGAGGGCTTTTGTGTTTGCTTGTTCTGACAAAGCACACAGCTTTCACAGGAGGGTATTTCAAATCTGGTTTTGCACTAAATTCAGACGTGGACGAGGGTCTGGAAGTGGCTCCAGGGAAATGTCTCTTTCTGCCATAGCCCGTTTGCTGGTGCTAAGCAGATTTTACTTCTAGTTCTGTATGTGCATTAAATAAATGAGATTGTGCTTATTAACACATGTGAAGCAGCTCTTTGAGTAGTTATGTTAAAGCACTTCCAGTGGGATAAAGGGCAGCAAGTGAGGGAAGGGCTATCTCTGTTTTACACTGGACTTCAGGCAGAAAAAAGCCAAGTGACTCACCCCAAAAATATTACAAGAAATCCTGCATCTCTGAGAGCGTCCTGCAAAGACACAAAGCAAACTCTCAGAATTCAGGTCACCAAGGAGTCTGGTGGTTTTGAATGTTACACAAACTTTTTGAAAGCTGCCCAGGGAGTCACTTAACACTGATTTTGCTGTACCTTGTGGCTGGAGAGGTGTCCCCAGGACTGCAGGTACCTTGAGTGGGTGGCTTGGTGGCCTGTGGGTGCCTGTGCTGCTGTGCAGTGTGCTCTGATTCAAGGCTCCTGGGTGGTTTTTCATTTCCCAGGTCAGGAACAGTAGATGCAGAGCAAGACACATCTCAGAGAAGACTGGTGTTTGCAAGATGAGCTGCTTGGTTGCTGCTTAGATGTGTCCAGGGCAGAGCACATCATTGCAGGAAAGGGTGATGCAGTTACTTTTCAGAGCAGACAGGAGTTAAATTTTGCAGGGAGGATTCTAGAAGTGGGCTTGATGTTTGACAAGTGCAGGATTAGCACAGGAGCTGAAGGCTTCTCCTGCAGGAAGCAGCAGCGAAGTGGTTAAGTGTCAGTGTTTAAAGGGCTGCTGTTCCTTGTTCCATAAGACAAATGGGATGCGTTCATGCCTCTGGGTGCCTTTGCTGTGGGCTCTGGCTTGGAAAGGCCAGACCGCTTCAATTTATGTTCTGAAGAGTCTCGAGGTTAGAAATTCTTTTAAAAGTTTCCTATATGGGGAAACAGGTAGGAAATCAATAGGGAAGATAATTACTTGAACTCAAAGATATTTTCTGTGCACCTGAGCAAAAAATGTGCTTTGCCATGGATGATATGAAATGCTGGACCTTCTGATGCTGCAGTAGTTTGGAGACAGTGGTGCAGACTCTGGAGATAGCTGTTTGTAGCGAAGAGAAGCCCTTACACAGGCTAATGCTCAATGTCAGATGAGAAATGTCCTATTAAATGTCTTTCACAGTTAGTATATATGTATTTATAGAAACTAGCATCTGAGGCCAGCAAGCCATAAAATGAATTGTACAATATTTTATTATCTTCCTTGCAAATCTGACCGCAGAACTCCTAAATGATCTTATGCAGTGAAATACAACACCATGGTTCGACCTTCAGCCGTCGTACAAGCGGACAAACATTTTAATGCTGAGAAGTGCCTGGGTCAAACAGTAGTTTGGTGTTCTCCAGCTCATTATTTGAATTCTTTGTGCTGCCTAGGATTCCATATTCTTTTCTCTTTCAACGCTCTGTTTCATTACAGGGTGCTAACACTGCCGTGAGCAAAGAGGAAAAAAAAAATCATTTTTAAGTGTGAATATAAAGAATTAATGCAGCGTCCTCACCGAGCGCTTTGCGGTTTTCAGTGATAAAATGGGAGCTGGGTTTTGCTCCCATTTTAACTTGCACAGCTTAAGGAGCTTCTGGTGTGACGGAGGGTCAGGGTGGGCGATTTCTTCCTTTGATAGCTCACACCCGGGAAGACATCCCGTCCTCAGCACTAACTGAATAATAGCTTGAAAGCAGGATGGCACAGTCTAACCGATCGATTTGTCATTGGCTGACCTCAGAGGGAAGATGAAAAAGATTCAAAAGCAGATAAATAATTGACATTACTAGCCTTGAGTCCATTCAGCTCGCAACCTTTTCTCCTTGATATTAAAGACGGCTGAGTTGCTTTTGGCAGCTTCTTTCTTTGGCTCAGGCTCCCCTGCAGCCTGAATGTTTGATTGCGGGAGGAAATAAAAACTAGACCTGAGCGGCGATAGGTGTTCACATGTGCTGTGTGTGGAGGGTTGGGGGTGTGTGCAGCCTCTCCTTCCTCTGCCTGCCTGCCTGCAAGGCCCACGAGAGCAGAGAGCTTTCTGTAAGTAGAAGTGTATATATACGTAAAATGTCAGATACTCGGTGCTCTGGGAAGCAGTGTTTTTGCGTATCCCAATACTTTTCGTTCTCCCTGTAACGTGGCATTTGGTTAATGAATGTGCCAGAATGAGAAACCCAAAGGAAACCCCTGGCTGTTTTCCCAGGAACTTTTATTCATTTTGCTGTTCTCAGTTTTGAGGAATAGGTACGATCCCTAGCCTCACTCCAGTGAGGCTCTAAGTGTTTTTTAAGTTGTTATTCCTAAAGTAGATTAAACTGTAGGTGCCTGAACCTTACAGTACCATCTCAAGGTAAGGCATTTCCAGAGTGAGGAGGGTGAGTCTGCTTTTCCAAATGCCCCAGCACAGGGTGTGAATGAGAACCCACCAACACAAGATCACCAAACCAAGCTGTGGATGAAAGCACCCTGTGATTATCCCTGCTGTCCCCAAGGGCCTGGCCTGAGCTTAGTTACATAAAAGCCAAGCAGTGTGTTCTGGTCCTGGAGCATCCATCAGAGGGATGTCCAGGACCAGCAGTGAAGCGATGAAAGTGCTGCACCCCATCAGGAGCTTATGGGCTGTGAGGTCCTGAATCACTGAGGCACAAAATAATTTCCACCCCAATATCTTTCTTCCTTTCAGCACCTGAAGGTTTTTTTGCTCCTCGTGTCTGCTTCTGCCTTTGTGCTGTGTGCCTGAGCTTGCCTCCATTGATGTAAATGTTTTATCTAACATCTATTTCATATTTCTTTCCCTAAATTTTTCCACCTCCTCTCTCCAGCCTTCTCTGTAAATGTTAAATTTAAAAGGTTATGTACAAACATGTAAGTTTTAAAGGAACTGCCAAAAGCCTTAAAATCTAGAATCTTTAGAGTTTGTCTGCTATTATGCAGAAAGGATTGTGAAAGCAAATATTAGTCATTAACATAATTTTCTGTGTTGAGTCAACATCTATTTTTAGGTGTGGAGCGCATAAAGACAACTCTTTGACACATAAAACACATAGACATCCATTTGACATCATCTGTGCTCAGGCTTGGGAAGAGGGGAAGACAATTGCTGAATGTATTGTATTCATGATGGGAACCCCCCCCCCACTTCCTTCCAAGACAAATTTTAAGACGGTACAGGAGAGTAGTGATCTGTTTATATTGAAATAAATCAAAATGAAGTGCAGAATATTCAGGTTGGGTTCCAATGCTGTTTCAGATGTGCTGCGAAGTAATTCATGACCTGTGCTGAACATTCACCATTAGGCTTTATCCAGGAAGTGTTTTTATGATGTTAAATGTGTGTATTCTAAATGTATATCTTATTTTAAAAGTGCAGAAGGTCTTTTATGCACATATTATAATTATAAATCTGATTCATAGGTAGAAGAGCAGTTAAGAGTCTTGAATTAGTAATTTTTCAACGGCATACATGCAGTGCCACAGCTAGATTTTCTTGTTTGCTTGGTCATAATATTTTATGGTCTGGTTCTGGGCTTTATAATGCAAGGGAACTTCTCATGATGAATTGCAGATCCGACAATGAGTGTCAGTATACAGCTCCCTGAGCAGATGTTCATTTAGTCTAATTTCACCAGTACTTTACTGTTCATCCAGAACAGATCTTGCCAGCTCAGGATGCAAACACAAAGAGAGAGAGCACAAAAGATCACTCTGCAAATAACCTGATCTGTTTCAGACACTTGGAGGGGGGGAAAAAGAAAAACACGCAGGAACTTCAGAGTGCAAGGTTGGCTACAGCAAATCATCCATACACCCACACCCATGGGGGCAAATTCACAAAGCCATGTGTGGGAAGTTACACATTAATCTACCTCTGAACAAGAGTTATTTTATCACTGCACTTAAAGAACCTTTGTGTCTGTTTTTAAGGTCTGTGTAGCTCTTCCTTTGTTCTTCCAGCCTTTCCTGGCTCTGTTGGTTTTACAGAACAGGTACTGCCTGCGCTCCAAGGTTACGGTCTGCGAAAGAGCACAAAATTTACCAGTCCAAAATGCAAAGAGTGGCTCCGTCTCAGTAACACTCCTTTCCTCTTCTCTCCGTAGGTGTCGTATGCCCGTCCAAGCTCAGCATCCATCCGGGATGCGAACTTGTATGTCAGCGGCCTTCCCAAAACCATGACCCAGAAGGAATTAGAGCAGTTATTCTCACAATATGGGCGCATCATCACCTCACGGATTCTGGTTGATCAAGTCACAGGTTAAAAGAAAACTTTCCTCAATACATGCATGTTTTCCCGGAAATGGCAAAACTCTAAATGCTTGCTGGCAGCTGGGGGTTTTTTGACTTTTAGTGTAAAATGCAGTACCTGGTTCTTTATAAAGCTAACTGGAGGTATAATTGCTGCCTCTTTAATGAGGGAACCTCAAAATGCAGAATGTTTTTTTACTTAAAATCATTATGTTAAACGTGCTAGGAGCTGATTTTGGAGATTGCAGATAAGGAAGAGGATTTTTCTTTACAGAATTTTTCTTAATTTGCAAACCACGCATTGTGCGAAGTGAAAACCAACACTCAGTTTGTGTTCATTACATAGATGAGGCTGTTGCTACGAATATTCATCTCTTCACATGTTTTTACTTCCCAGGGGTTTCTCGAGGTGTGGGATTTATCCGTTTTGATAAGAGAATAGAGGCAGAAGAAGCCATAAAGGGACTAAATGGCCAGAAGCCTAGTGGTGCTACAGAACCAATTACTGTGAAGTTTGCCAATAACCCCAGCCAGAAAACAAGCCAGGCACTCCTTTCACAGCTGTATCAGTCTCCCAACAGACGCTACCCTGGACCACTTCACCACCAGGCTCAGAGATTCAGGTAATTACCTGGAAAAGAACTGAAGTTCCACCAGCGACGACAATGTGGGGCAGGTGCTGTGCAGGAAAATATGCTTTAGTTGCGTAGGCTGACCTGATTTTCTTTGTAAAATTAAATATTCTTTCCTGGAGAATGAGGAGGAAAATCTGCTGACAGCAGTAGTCATGTTGTATTTACTAAAACAGCTGAAGTACTGTACAATCAGATCTCATGAAGGCTCACAGGAAAAAGGGAGGACAGAATAGAGTTACACTGATAATCAAATGAGCAGTGACTATCCTGTTCCTTCTCTCTTTTTGGGTAATGCTTTTATTTTCTGCTGTATTACTACAGTTTTGATGCAGCTTAGACTTTGATGTTAATGACAGTGGATTGGTAGCAGGAAAAAAGCTGAGTCTGTCCCAGTCAGCAGGAGTATCATTAAATTTATTAGCTTGAGATATCTGCTCTTAGTATAAAGAGCCCTTGTATTAGTCTTTGGTGTGAGTCGTCAGATGCTTTTGGGGATGTTTTATGCTTTGCATTCTGAAGATACTGTTTCCATCTCATGTGTAAGGCAGAGTTAGCAGTATGTGATGTTCCTATTGCTTTTATACTTAATAGTTTTCAGGCAACCTAGCTTTCAAGTAAAAAAAGTCTGCCTTCAAAACAGAAAATTTTGATATATTTGCATAACTGAGTTGCATACTGGCTTTAGAGAATTATTCAAAAGTAATTTTAGTTTGTCAGTGATGAAAAGTGCTAATGAATTAAAGATCATAAAAAGTCAGTCATTGGATACATTAAATTTACACTTGTTTTTGTGTCTTTGACACACAGCTGTGTCCATTGAGGTTATCACTGAACCATTCCATGGATTGAAGGACTTTATTGTGCTGCCATGGAAAGCAGATGATTATATTCTGCAAAATTTGGTGGTCATTTAGATTGAGATATCATGAAGGATTAATAGTAACTATATGTAATAAAATGGGGAGAATGTATTATGTTAAAGCAGATAGAGTCAAGAATTCTTCTGGGTCTAGCAGTTTTGGACTCAACATTTAATTTCCAAGTTAACTGTGAAATAAGGTGAGCAGTTGAATTACTTGCAAAAATTTAATACTGAAAAAAAAAAAAGACAAATCCTAAATGGATTTTCTGAAACCAAACTCTGGAGATTAAGGTTTTCCCTAAGACTGTAGACAAGTTAAAAAACGCTTTTAAATGCTGTGGTGGAAATTTAAGCACAACCTCAGACTTAACAAAGCAGGCCGGGAGTTGTTAGGCTCCTTAGATGTGTGGGAAACTTGTTGAACGTTTCTTCTTTGAAAATGGAGCACTATTAATAATAGTTCCATTGAGCGATCTTGCCATCTGTGAGACATTAACCCAAAGACCCTCCTTCTCTTTTCAGGCTGGACAATTTGCTTAATATGGCCTATGGCGTAAAGAGGTAATTAGAATTCCACAGATTGCCAGATGTCCGTGTTGGCACAGATTGGTGCTACAATTTATTTTTTTTTTTAATTCACTAACTTTATTTTTTTTTATTCCTTCTTTTCTTCCACCAGCATGTCAAATTCTTTTTAAGTTTGGACTTCAGTTGGTTTTGTTACTTTAAAGGCCTCACACGCAAGTTCTGTGGGGTTTTTCAACTTCTTTTTATTTACAGGTGGGCTTCTCAAATGGTTTAGGTGCAACAGCTACGAGCATTCAAACTGCAGTCACTCTGCCAAGTGGTGCTTTTTCCAGAATCAAAACTATTAACTTGAGTTTTGAACAAATCTCTGATCTGATAATGGAAAGTTAAGTCAAAATCAGAATTAGGCTGCTGTTTAAATCTCACAGCTAAGACCACCTTTCCCCCGCATCTGGCATCATAAGTTTGACTTGAAAATACAGCTGTGTGCACCTCAATCAGCCCGAAGTTTCTTTTGTTACAGGTTTAATACTTTGAATTTTTTTTCAGTCCTTGAAATTTATTTTTTTGTTTCTTTAAAATAGCTGTGTATTGTATGTGCACGCATGTGTGAAAGCTCAGCTGATTTGTAAATATTTCTGCTGTTCCATGAGTATGTTTGATAGCTAAAATGAGTTGACGTGTTGTTAGTGTTTCTTCTAATGGCACACATCAACACAGGCGACCCTTACAGCCAAACAAAGGTGTAGTCTTATTCCTGGTGTTACCCTAAGATGTCCAGCCATCCCCCACAATTGAGAAAATACTGCTTAATCCTCTGAAATGGTCTGCTCACCTCACTTGAAAATTATTTGAGCTTTTATTTGAAGCTCATCCTGTTAAAAGGTATGGTAAGTATATCTTTACACTTAGCTCGTAGGAGACAGTCATGTGGGTTTTAACTCCTGCCACAGTAGCTCTTGTACAGATCTCAAATCTTGAGAGTACTTACGAAAGCAATAGTCAAAACAGAGCTTCTTCCCAGGAGCACCAGTGCTGTTCCTTGGCATGCTGGTTAGGTCAGGATATCCTTAGTGGTGATGGGGATACGGCGAGTCAGAACCCACTGCCTGATTTTATCACACAGCCCTTCTCCTGTGTTCCCCCACCTTATTTGTTCCTTGATACATTGTCAGAAACACGGCAAAACTCTCAGCCTCAGTGTCTCTCAGGTACGAGTCAGTGTCGGAAGGATGGGTTTGTTCCGGGAGGTTTCCCTGGGTTTTTGCAGCTGCTGCTTCCCTGGAATTGCACTGGCGGGTGGTGCAGGACAGACAGTCTGAACCAGAGGGAAGGAGAGCAATTACCTGCCTTCATACCTCTGCTTTCTTAACATTGTTTGCAGTGTTACTCTAAAAACACAACTGTGTTTAAAGTAGTTTTGTAGGCATCTTAAATTAGCTCTTATCTCCTCTCAGCAAACCTTGGCAACTTGTACCTGCACTAGCAAATCCTGAGTCTATAGGTGCAGGGTCATGAAAAATACCACACTGATAATTTCTAAAGCTGCTTCTGAAACAGGAGATTGGCTCTTTCTTCCCCTGTACTGTGTGGTACTGATGGAAAATGAGACGTATTGATGTGGAAAAAAGGTTTTATTGAGGCTAATTTCAGATCACTTGCTAGTAGCAAAGCTCCTTATGCGATAGGTGATCTTGTATTTGTGTCAATACTCTTGCACCAGTTCTCTTCTTGTTTTGTTGGATTTACAGCAGCTGCTGTGCTCATGGTACATAAATAGTTGAAAGCTGCGTAGCTCCTAAAGGTTTCCAGGGAAAAGCTGCTCTCCAGTGAACTGTAGGAAACTTTAACCCTTTACATCAGTGCAACATTTCTTAAAACTGCCAAGCCTTCTAACACACTGTGACATGCATGGCTTTGCATTGTACAGGTTTTCCAGCGTCCTTACTTACAGGGTGTTGTATCCCTTAGTGTTGTGCCTTAGGTTAAATTGAAGCACTGCAGAAAAGCAGTGTTTGCTGGCTTATGTCTGTTACTGGCACAGTCAGCACTGGCCAGCTGCGGGCTTCACGTCTCATCTTCCAGATTCCAAAAGGAGTTGCCGCTGTTGGCTTGTGCCAGCCCTGGCTGCCTTACTGACAGTCCCACCTGCAGTGGAAAGGGGAGTGTAAATTGGCCTTGTCCAGCCACCTTTCTGTGCTGAACTGTTGTGATGGTGATGGTGTCACTGGTTTCACTGTGCGAGAGAGAAACTAAAATATGTTGTTGAGATGAGGATTTGCAAAAGTGAAGTTGAGTTGGAAAATTGCCACGTATTTTTAATAAACTGTCTGCAAACCTTCCTGAGGATCCGATGCTGTGAGCATTTGTGAACTGCTCATTTACAGCGTAGCTACACCCCAGTGATGATCCTCAGCTTAAGATATATGTTCCAAGTGTCTTCTTTTTCCCTAAATGTACATAAAAAGTGCCGTCAGGCGTCAACAGAACAGTGAGCAACCATCAAGTGTGTAGTTTCTTTTATGGTTATTTAATATACACTGCATAATACCGTGCAGATTGCTAAATGTGTGCGGAAATTATTACAAGTGTAGAAAGTTTTGGAGAGCACAAGAGCTCACTCAGCAGCCGAGTCCCTCCCTCTGCTCCCTCAGTCATCACTCAGAAAATCCTGAGGAATTATTATTCTGTTCTGGCATTAAAACTCATCATATTGAAGGTACACGTGAAACTGGATTTTTAAGACATTTCCTCTGTGCAGTTTTTATTTTAAAACATATCCCAAAGTGTAGCTTCAGAAAGCGTGTCAGTTTTTTTTCCACGCTGATGAAAGGAAAATTATGTTGATCCTGAGGGCTGATACTGCTTAACATCTTCATTAATAACCTGAGTCATGGGCTGCACTGCGCCCTCCTCGCATTAGCGGGTGACACTAAATTGGTGAGGAGCAGGGGCTGTCACTGCTGCTGGCCACAGCTGCCACTGGGGAGACCTCGGAAAGCTGAAGGAACGTGGTGGAATTCAGGAAAGGCAAATGTGGAGTTTAGCCCCTGACTGCTGCCTTCGGCTGCCTACAAGGGGTGTTAGAAAGAATGTGAAGCCGGGCTTTTCTCAGAGGTCAACTGCGAGAGGGCAAGAGTCAACAGTGACAGTTTGCAGCAGGGGAAATTCGACTTGAGGATAAAGGAAACGCATTCACAGTGAGGAGCCCTGCAGCAGGGGCTGCAGGAGTGGAGTCCCTGTCCTTGGAGACTGCCTAAGCTTGTGTCTGAGCAGCAGCCCTCATTTGAGAAGTTTTCCTTGCTTTGGAGCAGGAGGCTGTTCAGATGATCTCCATAGATCCTGCCCAGGCTTTATCTATCCCCTGATGGTTCTGTGTTCATAAACATCCCACCTGGCTTTAGCTGCTCTGTTCAGATACTCAAGGTAAAGCCCCAAAGGATGAGGGAGAAAAGTTAGGGTGCCCTTCTGCGTTCTAGGAGTTGGTCTCTACATTGACTTTTTGAAGAACCTAAGATCTTGTCATGGAAATGAAGCCTCACAGTATGAAGGTATTTGTTGATGTGCTCTTTAATTGTATTTATGTTCTACTTAACAATTGCTGCATAAACCTTTTCTATGTGGCTAGCTTTAGGACTTTTTATTACCTGGATTTTTTTCCCCAGTGTATGTCAGTTAAGGACCATGTTAGGAGGAAGAATAAAGTCTACCACTTAGAGACATCTCTCTAACAATATTTTTAGCTGAAGAAGCTTCTGTTATAGCTGAATCCTGACAAAGGCATTTCTTATTAATCTTTAAAATAGGTCTTGAAGTTTGCTTGGATTTTTTCACTGCAAACATAGTAAGAGGTAGAGCATTAGATCTCCGTTGTCCTGAAACTTGTTTCGGTGATGAGAATAAGTGGCAAATTTCTACAGGCCTTTTTACATGAGCTGTTGTTTATCACAGCATGTGCAGGCCCTCTCTGACTCAGATTGTCCTTAAGCATTTCTTTTATGAGGTCTTTGTACACATCTAAGCAGGGCTTATCCTTGGAGGGATATTTATGCCCAGATTTGGCGTTTTTATTTAGCACAGCTCCCCTCCACTTCAGTAGGAGTTAGAAAGCAAGGGTGGCTCTGTGGTCATCTTCCAGGGACAGGATCCAGAACCTTCCATACCAATGGCTTGTTTCCTTTAAAGTCTTGGCTCCGTACAGCTTGTGCCGAGAGATATATTTAGAATAGACCCCTCTTTTTACTCGGTAGGTTTTCTCCGATCACAATTGATGGCATGACGAGCCTGGTCGGAATGAATATCCCTGGTCACACCGGGACTGGATGGTGCATCTTCGTCTACAACTTGTCTCCCGACTCGGATGAGAGCGTGCTGTGGCAGTTGTTTGGTCCCTTTGGAGCGGTCAATAATGTCAAGGTGATCCGTGATTTCAACACCAACAAGTGCAAGGGATTTGGCTTTGTCACCATGACCAACTACGACGAAGCTGCCATGGCGATTGCCAGCCTTAATGGATACCGTTTAGGAGACAGAGTATTGCAAGTTTCCTTTAAAACCAATAAAACCCACAAATCCTGAATTTCATATCCTTACTTACTAAAATATATATATATAAATATATATACGAACAAAACAAAACAAAAAAAAAAAAAACTCTTCAAGGCTTATATTCAACCATGGACTTTATAAGCCAGTGTTGCCTAAGTATTAAAACATTGGATATCCTGTGAGGAACAGGAAAGGATTTTATAATGCTTAGAAAAAAAAAAAAACCTTTGATGCATTGAATGTTCTTTCATAGCTGTCGTTGTTGAATATAATATACATAGATAACAATGTGCAGGGATTTTTACCCGGCCAGCTAGTTTTACTACCTTCCTTGAAGGTGGGTCTTTTTAAGATGACCATTCACTCATTTGAAAAAATAATAAAACAAAAAACAATTTTTACGAACTAATGGGATTAAAAGCGAGAAAAAAAAGATTTTTGTTTTCTTTTCTGTTTTTTCAAAACATTGATTGAATCAGATTGGTAAACCCCCCACACAAATTAAAGAGGAACAATAAAAATTGCAAAAAGAAGAACATAATTTTGCAACTTTTTTTATTTTTCCTTTTTTCTTTTGTATCATGTGAACTAAACAGTCTTCTGTTAGGGAATGGGGTAACGGGGGATACCTGATGACATAACAATTTAAATAACATTAACAATGTTGCCAAAGAGGTGGTCTCTTTGCTGAAAATGGGTTTCAAGAAAAATCTATTTTTATAAAATATAAAGAATTTTTACAAGAGAATCTGGATTTGAGAAAAAATATTTTGACTGGCTAATTTAGGGGAAATTGACAACTTTGTCATGTTCATACTGCACTGGTAACTTTTTAGAGATCAAGATGTGTGTTTTAAACTGGATTAGTAGATTGTTTTTTGAAGGATGGGCTACAAACAGATGATCTTCGTATCTTTTCATAGCATGTAATAAAAATATTAAATACAGTACGGGAGAGTGTTCTTCCCAGGCACGCAGTTACCCACAGTCAAAACCCAAAAGCAAGGAGATGAGTTGCAAGACGGTTTTTCTTTAAGTCATCAGTATGGGATATCAGCAGAACAAAAGTTAAAAAAATTAATTTTTTGATCAAAAACTTCCTTGGTTTGAGCAGTAGGTGCTACAAAATTATTTACATATCTTAGTATCATAGTTAAATGTAATGTGTTTAGAAAAAAATACATTTGCTTTAAATTTGTTAAGAATTTTCAAATTCACTTTATAGCCCAAGCTAATATAATTGGGCTGTGTTGGCACATTTGGAACACTGTTTATGTTGCTTGAAACACTTATTTATTTAATTGCCGATGTGATGCATATGGCCAAAATCAAATATAGCTAGTTTGGCTAGTCTACTTATTTGTTTACTTAAACTATGGGAAGAAGCATATTATTGTGTCATTTTGTTGTGTGTGTATGTGTATATATAATATAAATATATATATATATAAAGTTATTTTTTCTTTTGGTTAATTTATTATAAGTTGTAACACTTTGCTAGTTTTGTTTGTATATGTCTTAAAATGTTTTCTTATGATACTTAAGTGACAGAGGTATCAAGGTAACTTGTGTAGAAATATTGTTTGATATATTGTCATGTTTGTTGTGAATATTTTTTCTTACTGCACAGTAGAAAAGAAAACAACTGGGTCTTTATTTTAATGTAATTCAGATTGGGGAAAACAGAGCTAAGGGAACAAAATGACTGAGGGGGTGCTCTCCCATGTCCAGTGCACTGATCATTTTAGTATGTTTGTGCTTTGTACGGTTATATATTTAAAACAAAAAAGGGTCATGCTCTTCCCTGAGTACTAGAAACAGTTACTCGCTATGCATAATCTAGTTGATAGTTAAATTTGCTATTGCTTTTCTTGTCTTGTTATATAAAATCTTTTCAATACAAGTTTAGTCTTAATGGTAATAAAACGTTATGGTTATTTATAACTTGTGCTTATTTTGTGCATTTTTTCCATGCTATACCCACTAACTGCATGTAGACTAAGTATTGTTTTTTCACACTGAAGAGGCAAACTTTTGTAGTAGACAAATAACTAAAAGCAAAGGCTGCATCATAATTTTATCAG
This sequence comes from Atrichornis clamosus, assembly GCA_013400975.1. Lineage (NCBI taxonomy): Eukaryota > Metazoa > Chordata > Aves > Passeriformes > Menuridae > Atrichornis > Atrichornis clamosus. Next base: position 61,070 of record WBMZ01008290.1, read on the forward strand.
TTTTTTACTTTAACAATGTTAGATTTTAGTTTAAAGGAACACTCATTCAATGTTCAGGGAAACCTTTATACATCATCTGCTATGAATGAGCGCAGTTTGCTGGGAAAGTTTTGATGCATTTGCTAAGCATTAGTGGGGAAGGCATGTCAGAATCTTTTCTCTACGATGTGTTTTACTATCTGAATAATAATAATAATTTAAAAAATCTTTCTTAGGACCAGGCAGTTGTATACTTTAGTTATAATGAATGACTTCATGTTAACCTTGCTAGTTTAGATCATTTCTGAGGGAAAGTATTGTAAATGTTTTTTTCATAACCTTGTTGTGTTTGAATTATTTGTACTTTAATTGTCCAGACAATAAATGAAAGTGTGTAGAATGGCTATGGACTTTCCACCTTTTTAAGTGTGTTCAGATGTTTTAGTATTCCCAGCGCACCTCAGCCGAGGTCGATGTTTAGTCTCTGATTCCAGGAGCAAGGTCTTCAAGAGAGAAACGTTCTAGTCAAACCAGATTGAGCATATTCATGATTTGTTTTTCCTTCCGAAGGCCAGAAAGAATCGGCCATTTAATTTAAGATGTTGAACACCAAATACCAAACTGTAACTTTCATTTGTTTGAATGTGGAAGATGCTGAAGGGTTTCTACTATATACAGTATTTTTACACAATGAAAATATTAACTCAGTCAATATCAACACTTTAAAACATAGTGAGCAAATTTCAGTGATAATAACAGTTTTTAAGCCATCATTTAGTTTGACTTTTCTATGAATATGCTATGAATGTCATGCAATATGAAACAGTGTACATATTGTCTGATGTACAACAGTATATATGATCACATTCCAAATTTGATTCTTTTCACCATGTGTTATAACTAGAGTTGATACTTCTTTCAGTTGACTTGTTTGAATCTCATTAATACAAATATTCACTTCATGTTTATGTTCTGTAACATTCACTAATTGAGAATATGTACCTTGTAAAACTGCAGCATTGAATTTCGTAACTGAGATTAGGAAACTCTATCAGAGGGCTGGATGGACTGTGTGGTTCTTCAGCTCCTTCACCTATTAATAAACTCGTGTTTTTGTGAGATTAAGTTACCATGTTGGTTATAATAATTAATTTCAAGTCACAGAATGAGTTTGTTCTTAAATTTACAGCTTGCTTTTAATTCATCCTTAAATCCACTTGACCATGCCATAGTAAAATGCAGATGTGATTAATTTGCTCTGTTTAAAGACTTGGCTCTGAAAAACATCATCCTTCCATCTACCTATATATGTATATACACACGTTTTGATGGTATACATATATACATACACTTGATAACATAGTGTAACATGCACCAGCCCATTTAAAAAAACTTTTCTTTTAAGAAAGAAGCATAGTAAATAGTGCTGGTTATAAAACACCTGCTTTATAGCATTTGTTAAGGTTGTCACCCAGTTTTTCTGCAGTCCTTTCTTCCGAGAAGTAGTGAGACAAAAATCACTGTATGGTCTGGGTGCTCTTAAGACAGAAGGTGACTGGCAGGTTGCTGTTGGCTTCAGAGGGGCCAGGTTTGATCCAGGTTATCCCCATTGCCACTTGAAGGTTGGCTCCTGGCCTTTACATCTCGTTCAGGTCAAGTACCTGTCTCTCCGTTCTGTGACCTGGTGAGCTCCCCTGGGCTGTATCCCTCACACACAGCTCACACAGACAACACAGGAGAAGGGATTCTGCCAGCTCTAAGGATCTGGGGTGCAGTGTTCAGTCCCCCTTTTGAGAGTATCACAAGTGTAGACTGCATAAAAGCAGTCACAGGCCTGTAGTTCCCTGTGCTGATCCTGTGGGAGTATTTTCAGGAAGTTTTACTGCTGGGATCAGAACCACATTTCACTAATACTCATTCAACGTAATCAAGTTTTATATTTCTTTCTTGAAAGGGTAATCACTCTTTCTGCAATTAGTGAGCCTGCTGCATAAATGGAAAATCACCTGGGGGAGGGTGTTTCAAGTGCATTCACTTTATGTTCCACTTCGGCTTACCTTGGACACAGAGCTGGGTTTGGAATGCAGGGAGAGGGGAGCGTGTGTTGGGAAGCGATGGCTGGCAGACTGGAGAGCAGTGAGCTACCCTTAAATTCACAGTGGGCACGTCCAGCTTTCCTCGTGACACTGAACTGGAGCAGCCAAGCACACAAGTGCTCTGTTGCTCCTTGTTTCCCTTGGGAGGGGTGGGCAGAGGGGTCTGGATGCACTGCATCGGGCAGAGGCTGACTGCCCGGGCACTTGGATTGGCCTCAGGGTAACTGAGGGGTGAGGCACACTCGGAGCTGTCCCGGGAAGCCTTTCTCCATCACCCGGAGCCAGGCAAGGCTGGGAACTTGCACATCTCACTCACATGGCTACAGAGAGATGAGGTAAAGCCAGGTCAGCGTGTGGTGACAGTAAAGATTTGCTCCCTGCTCTGGAGATCTTGCAGGCTGAGCTCCCTGCACAGAAGTAATTCGGTGTGCATACAGAGCAAAATGAAAGGAGATCAAATCCAGCACAACTTCACGAAAGCTCTGACATCTCAGACTAATACAGCCTCTCTCCTCTAAAAATAACTGACTCCTTAAACCCAGGAGATGTTATGGAGCCAATCCAGCTGTGAGCCTCAGTAACTCATAAGGGGACAAATCACCTGGGCACAAACTGGGACTGCTGCAGGAGGGAAACACAAAGACACACACACATCCCACGGGATGCTGCACCTGGGCATTGCTGCAGTGCAGCCCCTGGCCCCCTGCTCAGGACAGTGCTTTCATCCCAGGTGCATTGGGGTACCTTCAGCACCCAGGGGAAGGTGTCTGCTGGTGCAGGAGGCACTTCTGAGGCCTCTCCCAGAAACACTGGGTGCCTCTGGTGTGCTCCAGAAATTCAGAAATGCAGTACAGCACCAGGGGGTGATCAGAACACTTACTCTGCAAAGAGTCAACAAACTTGAATTGTTTCTACCCCCATAAATCTAAAACCTGTGTTTTAAAAAGCCTGATCCTGTAAATCTACCAGAGATGAGCATTAGCAAGGGCACTGGGAAGAAAAGTGCCCAAAACAATGGGTCATACAAAGGCACCCTAAATTAACTTACCCACGGTTGAAGACTAGAAATCAGACTGGTTCTTTCTGACAGTCACATTAGCAATTTTCTGAAATACTTTTTTCTACTCATAGTAGAAATAATTGGGAAGATGGATATACACACACACAAAAGCTGCTTTTCACACCCCGTTTGAAATTTTGCTTACCACACTACTAAGGCATCACTGATCTTTTCAAATGCCAGTCCAGCGTATTTTAAAATATTTCATCTTAAATTTCATTCATATTTTAAATGTGACAGAGCTGCAAATGATTTCTTGTGAAGCAGCAAAAAACAAAATCCTAAAACTTCTATTCATTCCACAAGAAACCCCCGACCTCAAATTAGTGGGGTTTGAAGCTGCCCGCCAGTGAGACCCAGCTACTGCTGTTTACAGGCAAACACAATCCAGAGCAGGTTCATATTCCCTCTATCAGAGAGCAAGCAAACTGGGATGCTGAGGGGAGCATTGCTCTGCCAACAAGCCCAGAAGCTCGTTTTGGTAACCAGGTGTCTTGTCCCCAAACCCTTCTGCCACCAGCCTCCTGCTGCCGTGCCCCCCTGGGCACTTGTCAGGTGTGACATCCTCGTCACGGGGTGATCCTTGGGGTGAGCCCAGCCTTGCTCCAGCGTCTGAAGGACAAACGGATGGGATTTATTTATTCCTCTGTCAATACACCTCATTGCACAGGTCCCCCACCCCGGGGACTCCTCATCCAGACTGTTATCTTGCCTCGCCCACAGCCTGCACTTCATCTATCCCTTACTTAACCAAATTTCCTAAATCCTGTTTCTGATTAGCCAGCCCCTCTGTCACAGCAGCCCAGTAGCCACCACTCAGCAGGAGGAGCAGGTGAACAGCCACCTCTGGCCTTACTTTATCCATGCTGACCACCTGCTTAACACCACAACCATTCAGGCCCTGGGTTCTTCACTTTCCAAGGCCACCAGTGTGACCCTGTCCTCCATCAGAACCACATTTTTGGTGCCACCCAAGGTTGCCAGAGTAGGCAGTGGCATGGGGCTGGCAAGTCTGGCAGTGCCTGACCTCCACTGAAATGCTCCACGCAGCCTTCCAAGTTCTCTTTCTCCTCCAAGATCCGTGCAGGAGCCTGGGATTGCTGCATGGCCGGGGCATGGGTGTTCATAAAGACATGAGACTTTATCAAATTAGAGGAAACAAAAATAAAAACCCCTTAAACTCTGAAAATGCGCATAAGCAGTGCCATTGAGAGAGCAATCATTTACAGATCTCTGCTAGGGCAAAAAAAAAAACTGCCAAAGGACCAGGGGCTTAATTTGGGGGCCTTGGCTGTGCTGGGGTATCACTGTGTGTCTCACTGAGCGTGGCTGGACTGCCCCAGAAACCTCCTCACAGCATCGTCAAAGCAACCTGACACCGAGGCCCAAAATAATTAATTTTATTTGGTGACTTTTAAACACACAAAGCCATTACCTCCCTAGTCTGAACATCAGGACTGACAAGTTGCCACGATCCATTTGTTTTAAAGTAGCACTTAGATTTTCTTCCCTTATATTTAGTTGGAATTGCACAGGTCCCAGCAAAATGATATGCAAAAATTAGCTTTTTACAAACAATACAATTCTGATTTTAAATCAGCACATGAGACAATTAATTTTGTAGGATAAGGAATCTGTTGCAAATATACAGCAGTACACCCACACATCACCATCTGCTGTGGAGAATTAAATGTACAACTCACAAATTAAATCCTGCAAAGTTGGTGCAAAAAGGTCCTTGCTTGAATTTAAACAAGGCTGTGGAAACCTGCAAACACATTGCAAAAGATCATGAAAACAATAACAAATTTGTCCATCTGTGAGTCAGTTCTAGCAGGGTTGGGGTTTTGTTTTGTTTTTGGTATTGTTGCATTTGCAATAAATGTTGCAGCTCACAATGCAAGTTGTGTAAACTATATTTGAGCTCTCCTGGCCAGGAAAAGTCACTGATGGAGTTGCTCCTACAGGCTCCATAACTTTATACCAGGTCTTCTTTTCTTAGGGGGAGGAAAAACGACCAAAAAAAAAGCCCACAAGAAATTCCTCTTTTTTCATATTCAGTTTAGCTACAATTTTGAAAAAAAATTGGCCAATCTGGCAATTGTTGTGGATGTTTTATTATTAGATTTATTAACAAACACTGTTCCATTGAAGAGAGGAAAAATAAATATCAACAATTACTGCTGCCATGAAAAAACTCTAACAAGCGCAAATATCTGCATCTCTTTGACTCCCCTGGAGCCAAGTCTTCGTTCTCTGATTTTGCCTCCCTTGTTCTTCTGGCAAACTGCCTTTTATTTTACACCTGGCAGAACCACCTGAGACTAAGTCATGTTTCCTGGTCAAATGCACTGAGGAAACAAAACGTCCGTAGCCAGGAAAGGCAGTGCAGCCCCTTGACCTGAACACACCAGTCAAACACGTGGTTAGGTGTGGCTGGAGCAGCCTGGAAGCCAAACTCTTTGTACCCCATGCTTGTCTCGGACCCCCAGGTCAGCTGGGCCTGCTGGGCACTCGCTGACAGACGTGGGCTGTAAATGAGCCTGGGAGCTGCTCATCACACTCTCACCAGCTGTGCTCCTCAAAAAGGTTGTGTTTTGCAGCATTAGGATGGCCAAAGCCATGCCAGCCATCCCTGAAATGCAGGTGCCCTTCTCTTTTTTTTTTTTTAAATAGAATGCCAGGGAAACATACTGGCATTTTCCCTGGTTACTACTTCATTGTATCAATAAAAGAGCTGTAAACACGCTGTCTCAAAGCACACTCTTATGTTATCAAGCCCATCAGCATCTGGAATTCTACCTGCACATCCCCAAACCATGAGGCAGGAAATACCAGATACAGCATTCCTCTGCCACAGACAAAAATTGCTCTGGGTTGGTGTTCTCGGGGACTTTAGCAGGGTTTGTTGGTTTGGTTTTGGGTTGTTTTTTTTTTTTTTTGAAAATGAAAATATTTCCCAAACCTTTTCTGGGATGCATGCACTGCTTTAACATGCACTTATCCTCTCACACACCTGGGAAGTGCTCTCGGTACACACACCCCGAGTGTAATTTATGCTGAGGGGCCTGTTACGTGTTTAACTCAGATAAAGTGTATCCGTAATTAAGAAATGCAGCATCAGAGGTACAACGTGCATGGAAATTTGCGGGAAGGATTCTATCAACGGAACGAATGCCGCTAAAGACTATTTAAAACCACAACCTAATCAGAAAACTACGCCTCTCTGTGTATTTATATCAATATCGCAAACCCTTTGACATCCCCAGCACTGCTAACACTCTGCCTGGAAGCCGACTTATCGCAGCTGCCTTGGGCACACTCGCATGCATAAAAAATCAAGTGACTTGATTAATCAGTGGAAGTTGCTGAATCATGGGCTCGCAGCCCTGCCTGCGTAGCCCTGGCTATCGATGGGAAACCGGCAGCCTGGGATTGAGATTAATTCCTATCAGCTGGGCCACAGACCTGTGTGGCACTTTGCCAGCATTTTTATGAGAAATAGAATCTTTAAAATTTCCAGCCTGAAAAAACAGCCATGTCAAAGGGGTGGGAGTGTGTGTATGAGAAGAGACTCCAACCCCAAATGTCAAAAGGGAAGTGGAGCTCAGAAGAAGAGATGGGAAAGCTGTGAGCAGGAAAATTCTGACTCCATTTGGAAGCTGCCTCCAGCAAACACAGCCAGAGGCAGCAGCTGCGGGTGTATCCCAGCTTGAGCAAACCCTGTCTAAAATCAGCAGCCTCACCAAGGGAAGAGCATAAAGAAATAAGGAACGTGTGATTTGGGTGGGGATGGAAAGTGAAAGTTGCCAGGCTGTAACACCCGTGCAGCCATACCAGGGAAATGGGAGCACTTCTGGGTCTACAGGGCATGAGCTACCTTGCCATGGGTTTTCAGAAGTCAGAGAGGCTGGGAAAAAAAATGGTTTTTCTTAACACATAAAGACCAATTAGTCCAGAAAAAAAAGAGGTAAGTGTCTAGTGGATATGTTTTACTTGACATTCCCTGTGGAGACTTCTTGCATGGCTCACCCTGCCCCGTGTCCAACAAGCTTCACCTCCTCTCAGGAGAGCTGGAGGCTTTGGGAGAAGGAGCTTCCTTTCTGTGCCAGCCTCTGGGAAAAAAAACCCTCTGAAATGATTCACTGAGTCCTACAGGGACCATGTGCAGCAGCCCAGATGGGAATGGTGCTTTTTGTCATGGAGTTCAAACCCTCCCATCCAAAGATATTATCCTTTGGCTGGATCTTCAGGTGAGACAAACAGCCACTGCTTCTCTGAAGGACCCTTCCCCAGCTGCTTTCTGCTAGGAAATCAAGAAACTTTTTGTTTAGAGAAACACATTTGCCAAATCTTTACTGCCAGGCAGCTGGTCGAGGCTTTTGCTTTGCTTTCTCAGAGCGTGTGTTAAGTGTTCTTGAATGAGTGTCTAGAATAAAAGGAAAAGGAGGGCAAGCACCCTTTGTGCCAAACCTCTTACGCTTCCTCCAGTGTGACTCTGCTGCACTTGTGAATAATCATATTAACATATATTAGAGGCCAGTAATGGAAGAGATTGTGAAACCACAGTAGCTTATCTACTAAAATAGCCAGAGCAATTATATCATGTCAGCTAAATTTAAAAAAAAAGAGAAGTCACCAATCAGGTTGATCACTGCCCAAACCCAGTGTATCCTTGGCTACACACATATATATTTCAATAGGAACTGACTCTGTGTGCATTTTCAATATTAAAAGATAAAATACTGTTCTTTGCCATGTTATAAACGAAGTTTGTGCAATGGTACAGATTTTTAAAGCTAAGTTGAAACCTCTCAAGAATAAGGGGTTTATAATGGAAATGCTGACAGACTCTTAACTAGAGCACTGGGATCTCTCTTGCTATTATGACCAGATAAACCAACAAGGTAATTCAATGTGGTGTTCCAGCTCCAAGACACTAACACACTCCTTCTGGTCCCAGGTGTGAGGGGAAGTTAAATATAAAACTTAATGAAACTGCAGTGACTGACTACAGGGCTGGATGGTTGCCCTGCACCAGGGAAAGGTGAATTTCCCTCCTGGGAAAGTGTCTGAAAGGCAGGCAGTGACCAGCTGGTACAAGTGCAAGCTCTGGCTGGAGCCTTCTGAAGTTCTCAGAAGTCAAATGACTTTCTAAAGTCAAATGAGTGGCTAAAGTCAGAAAGCTGTGAGAATCAAACCCAGTTGCTGCACACATATCAGACCAAGGACTGATAGAAATGCAGAGCAGGTCCAAGAGTCCCTCCACATCTCCACACAAGGGATGCTGGGGGCAGGACCCCTGCTCACAGGGCTGGGGACACAGATCTGCCCTCCCTCCCTGCAAAATTGTCCCAGAAGCCTTGTTTAGCAAGTGCCAGGGAATCCAAATCCATTCACAAAGGAACAGCTAGAGGGAAGCTGAGGCAAGGGTGGGTGTTCAGTCCTTGCTCAGTTTCCAGACCCTTTTCCCTGGCCTCAGAGGTGGGAGGCAGCAGTGGGGCTGTGCTAAGCTGGCACAGAGGTTCTCCAGCTTGTGTCCAAATAGATGGCAAAGCTACCAGCACCAGGAGTGCAGTTCAGGCCATGCTTTAACACCCAGGAAACTTTGCTACTCCTTTTTGTGCCACTCATAATATTACCAAGACTACTGGGAGGGGCACACGCTGCCTCTACCTACTCATGAAATCCTGAGCAAACTTCCCGAGGTTGGTGGGCTGGTAGTACTGCCTACTGTCAAGACCGTCTGACATTTCCAATTACAAGACTCTATTTTCAGCTGCTTATAACTGTCATATTTTGACCAGTAACTTGTCATTTCCCATCCTGGGCATCTGCCGCAGGCTGAATGTTTTTGGAAAGCTTCAGCCAAAACAATATAGCTATTCCCAAGGGCAAGGCCAGGGAACAATGCACTGTTTTGTAATGGTAAAAGAGAAAAAGAACTGACATCCTCTTCTTTAAGATGCACCACGACTCCTCACACTTTGGATAGGGGAGTAGAAATTTAGTCGATCTGTGACCTTTGTATTAAGGATGTGCCTTTTTGTTACTGCCATGAAAATCTACGCAAGTGTGGCCAAGTAAAAGCATTTGGAAAAAATCCAACCTGACTTCTTCAGCAAAGACTTTTTTTTCATTGAGAATACTAAAAACTGGAGGATCCTGTCCTGCTGGGCTCGTTGTGCAGAAGGGAGTAGCACCATCCCAAAGGCAAGGAGATGGGGAGAGAAAAGGCAAAACTGGAACAAGGAGGAGATGGACAGGAACAGGCAGAGTGCTTTGCACCCACCAGAGCTGCCGGCTTTCCAGAGCTGGGAATGGGATCCAGGATCCTGAGTATCACCATTGGGAGGCTGCCAGGAAGTGCTGTGAGATCCCACTGTGCCCGGTCAGAAGTGGCAGGTTTTACAGCTCCGAGCTCGGCGTGGCTTTTCCTGGCTTCACAGCCCACCAGCAGGAGTTGCAGCTGGAAGTGCTCCACACTCTGGAAATAGGTGCCAAAATGAACAGCAAACGTTTAAGCAGCCCCCTGAAAAACGCTGAGTTAAATGCCCTTCCCAGGCCCGCAGAGCAGGCCTCTGGCAGGACCATCCAGACGGCTGGACTGGGACAGCGTCCCAAGCCCGGCTGCATTCCCACAGCCCTCTCAACCCCCACAGCAAACACAGCAGGAACCTGCGGAAAACAGCATCCCTGACTCACCTGTGCTCCCAAACCCACCCTGAGCACCGGCCTCTCCTGTGCCGGGATGGCAGAGGGAATGTGTGACACTAAAACCGCAGCGTGGTTCGCATGCACAAGCGGTGCAGGCAGCCTCTGTTCATGGAGTCCCTAAATTTTGAGTGTAGGAATACAATCCTTCATTATGCCCTTTGATTACGGAAATCCAGGAGAGGGAAAATGGAGGGTGTTTTCCTTTGACTGGCGCATTCTGCCTTTACAGAAAGCTGATGTTTACTACTGCATACATTTATTTTGAAACTCAGTTCATCTGCTGTAAGAAATTACTCAGACCATTAATTTTGGAAGCCAATGCTGAGAGATCACGAATGTTAAGAATTCTAATTATGTTGGGTCTGGAAAATTTAATGAATAAAAGAGACTTTTCATAAGCATCCCAAGCCATAATATTTTAATGCTATTGGCATTAATTAAAATATCTGGAATTTTTAAAGGAACCCTCTCCTTCTTCCTTTAAATATTTTACTTCTACCATTAGAACAGAAGCAAAATTTTGCTAAGGCCACAAAAAAAAGTGTTCTTTGTGGCTGATCATCTCATTTATAATCATGTCATGGCAGGAACAACCTTTCGCTGAAATTTTGTTTATGCTTCAAAAATTTTCTCCTAATACCTTCTTCCCCACCCCCCTTCCCAAGCACTTGCAGGCCTGGATTTGTCTTCTGTGCAGGACTGGGAAAATAAAAGTCCAGATGATTTGGCATCGTACAGGGGACTGAACTCTCAGTGTCTGATTAATGATACTATCCATCTCAGAAGGTAGTGATTCCCTCCTTTAGAGCTTAGGGGGAAAAAATAGCCTAACCTTTGAATTCATACTTCATCATCTTCCACTGGCATTTGTGGCTTTCTGCAGGACACAAGGCTCAGTGCTGCCCTGCTTCCCACACCACCCAGCACAGCAAACACCCAGGGAAAGAGGGGGGCACCTGCTCCTCTGCATCTGCTTTGCAGGCAAGGTGGGTTCCCATGGATTTGGTGCCACGTCCTGTGTGCCTGGCAAAAGCAGTGGCTTTTCTGGGGGACACCCTTGCGCTGTGGGGCGGCCAGATCGTGACTGCCCAGGTCTCTGCTGTGACCAGAGACAGCAATGCTGAGTGCAGAGGTTAGAGATGGCTCTGGCACGGCTCTGAGATCTTGGGAAGTGGGCTCATTCCCTGACTTGAGAGCTCAAATGAGCTCAGAAAGATAAAAGGGGCTTTTTTTGTCTCTGATCTTAAGCTCACGAGTTTTTACTTGGATTTTTCTAAGTATCCAAATATACAGTCATTTGCTAGTTAGTAATAGTGGGACCTCACCTTATTTGATGATGTTCTCACTTTTTTTAGAGTATCTAATTAAAGGAGGGACACAGGAGCTGTCATTGAGAAAATGGAGCCAGTGAGTTTTCCAGGCACCAAACATGCCAGGAACTGCCTCAGATGGAACCAGCACTGTGCCCTGGCCTGGGCAAGGCAGGGGCAGGTGAATGGAACGTTTGGTGCACTGAAGAAGCTGCCATACCCTCGGACACGTTTAACCAGGCATTTTCTCTTGAAAAGGCCACAAGTGTAGTTGTGAAAGTTGAGAAGTGGAAGCAGCATTTTGCAGTGCATCAGGGGAAGCAGATCTTCCACAAGAACAGCAAATAACCGAAAGAGGAGGTTGAGCTTTATTCCTACCAAATTGGGCACAGCCTCCCCTATCTCAGAGGTGCGTGGCACACAGAAAAGCTGCTCCTGTTGGGATGCAGAACACCATCACTGCAGAGAGGCAGGTCACTGCTTCCTGGCAGCACTTTCTCCTCCAGCACAAATATGCAGATTCAGCAGGCTGCCAAGCCTGCCTGTGCTTATTTCTGTGCTGGGCACAGCCAGGTGTCACACAGGTGAGGTTGCACATAGACATACAGGAGGCCCAGAGGGCTTTTATCTATTTTCTCCATGTGGCTGAGAGAGCACTCAAAGGCACCTGCTGATTTTGTATGTTCGGTGCCGAGGAGAGGAAAATCGATGTGGGAACTACAGATGGCTTCAGTGGTGCAGGGTAATCCAGGCTGCCTTCTGATGCAAACAGCACTGATTTACTCTTAGTGGCTTAACTTTACTGACCATTATATTTTGTTTCATTATTCAAAGGCAAACACTGAAAAAGCATGTTGTGAACATGCCTGGTTCTTTCAGGTGGAAGGAGGTGAGAACCATTTGTGCAACGTTTCAGACACTTGTTTTAGTGACTTCACATGGTTTCAGGAAGCTTTTCTTCTGATATTGAGCTGCCTTTAGCAAGTCTTTTTTTCCCTACACCTTGGGAACCAGTATCATTTCCTTGTTTTTTCTGCACTCCAGTGCTATCAGCCATCCTCAAGTGTTTGTCTCATCACTTTCAAGACTGCACCCCTACCCAGGAAAACAGTGAGGGACAAACTTTCTGCTCTCTGCAGGTTTTTCTCCCAATAAGCTGGAAAATAATGTTTGTTTGGCTCATATTCTTAGCTAGCTGCAGGCTCCCCACTGATACCCCCTGCCCTGTCAATTGCTAACTAATCGTGCCTGCAGTAAAAGTAATCCAAACTGGGGAGTTATTCAGCAGCAGCAGAAGGATCCATTAAAACAGATTATGCTCTCTGCTCTGCTTCTGTCCTTCTCCCACAGGATCACCCTGCCTAGGCTCTACCCCAGGGCACACGCACCCACGCTCTGCAAAGTCACCCTGGAGTGTCCCCTCACAGGGCTGCAAGGTTCATCTCAAAGGGACAGGCAAAATCCAGGCCAGGGGGTCTGACCCTGAGGGGCCTGGCCGCGAGGTGATGGGAACAGGCAGGCTGTCCAGGAATGCTCACAGGCAGGAAGCTGTCCAGGAAGCTGCTGCGATGCCTTTTTTTGGCTTTCTTATCCTTGACACACAGGCAGCAAAGCAGCTCTGTATTTGGTTTGACGGAGCCTCCCTCTGAGGCTTCAAGGGGAGCAAGCCCCCTATTCAGGCCCATAGGGAGGGGAAAAAAATGCACAGAAGTGATGTTCTGGAGTTAATTCAGCCTTGAAACTCAGTGGCTGCTTGGCAGCAGGAAAGACCTTGGCCTGGAGTGAGGAGCAGGGTTTCTGAAGGCCTTTGGAACAAGCCTTTGGAATTTCACAGAATCGCAGAATGGTTTGGGCTGGAAGGAACCTTAAGAATCATCCCGTTCCAACCCCCTGCCTGTGGCAGGGACACCCTTCCCTAGGCCAGGCTGCTCAGAGCCCTGTTCAGCCTGTCTTTGAGCACTTCCAGAACGAGGCATCCACAAGTTCTCTGGTCAATGTTTCAGTGTCCCACCACATTCAGAGTGAAGAATATCTAACCTAAACCTACCCTCTTTTGGTTTAAAGCCATTCCCGCTTGTCCTGTCACTACCTGCCCGTGTGAAAAGTCTCTCCATATTTACATCCCTTTCCCTTAGAGCAGATTGGTTACAAGGCTCTTATGCCTGTGGGTCTCGTTGCCTCTTTGAAGACTCATCTCAGGCTCCGCACTGTGCTTCCAGCACTGGCTTTCTGGAGGTGCTGTGCCTCTGTCTCTCCACCAGCTGTGCCAGATGTGGACTGCATGGCAAGGTGCTCTTGCTCCGAGGCTGTGCCCACCTCTTCCCAGGTTGTCTGTACTCTCCCCTTCAGTGCCTCAGAATGCCCGTGTGTGTCCCTGGGAGTCATTTTTCTGGGGCACAGAAGCCAGTCTGAGCACAAGGATCATCACCCTCCTTGGCAACCTGCTGTACAGAGCAACGTACACAGTCTTGGGAAACCCGTGAGCTTAATTCAGCCACCTCCAGCTGAGCTGTGGCCACGGCCAACAACACACGAGTGGCCCTGCGGGGTCAGAAAGGGCCTGGAGCTGGATGATGAGGGACACTGCTAAAATGGAGTTACCTCAGCTGGGCGGTGAATCAGCCACCACTTCTGCTCCAGAGAGCACTTTGCACAGCTAGAGCCACATGGCAGGACCTGGCTAGGCTTCCTCTCCCCACTTTGCTTAATTGTGTGACATAAAAGCTACCCAAAAGCCAGTAGGACAGGCATATGCAGAATGTACCTATTTACCTTGCAGGTTTTTAAATTCAAATAGGTTATGTAAAGCAGCACAGTCTACACAATTTAAATTGGCCTGACTTCTGAAAGCTGCAGGTTCCAGGACCTGAAAGAAAGCCTGTAGCTAGGCTGAGTATCCAAGGGAGGTCCTCTTGGCATACAAAGATCAAGCACAATCTGAAATTCAAACATACCTTTACGCTTAGTTTTTATCTTATTTCAGTTTCACGCAAAATAATGTTGCCCTAGAAATGAAATTTCCCCATATGTCTGGCACAGCTCTACAATGGCCATTTAGTGGAGCAGTAAAGCAAAGCACCAGGTACTTGACAGCTCTTTTTGTGTCACTCGCAACATGCCTCCTAATTCTAGAGAGCTACTGCCATGTACTCCAACAGAGATTCTTTGCTTTCCTGAAGCAGTTACACGACTCAAGAGTTTGGTCATCTTTTCTGCTAACAGGAATTGAGGAATCTGGGAATTGTATGTAGGAACAGGACACAGGAAGAATGCCCTGCACATTAAAATCAAGCCTATTCAGGACACTACTAATATGATCCACGCAGCTCTGCAAAATGAGTTTTTATTATTTTCCCAGCTTAACATGCTAGCATTAATATTTCATTACTAGATTTCACTATGATTTTGGTCCTGTTACTGTCTCAACCAATTTATTGCTTGAGAAGGTTATTTTTAATCTTCAGCAGTAACTGAGAATATACCCTCAGAAAACCTTTCCCAATGTGCAATTTCTTTGCTGTTTCATTATAATTGAGGTGATGCTGTATCCAGCAGTTCTTTATGATAACAAAATATATACATCAATTTTAAGAGAGGAGGGAGGCTTATCAGTTTCTAGCTGAAAGTCTGTGCTCTCCACTTGTCTTAATTTATAATTATAGAGTTTCAGACGTTAGGAATGGGGAGAATGAGCTAAAAAAGAGGTGATCTGATACAGAAAGGCTGGGCTTAGCACTGAGCACTCAGCCCAACTGGCTTCTGAGGTACTACAGCACTGGTGCTTCAGCAGTTCCTCTTTGAAAAATGAAGGTGTTTATTTGGGCTCTGATTCAAATAAGGTCAAGGGTGTAAAAGCACAGGCAGTGTTAGGCCAGATTTGTTCCTCCCTAGGCTTGTGATTTAGGGCCACGTCTCGGAGACAGTCCTGGCAGCCTGAGAATGAGAAAGGGCCAAAGACTGCACAGAGAGTCTGATCTTCACCTCATCTCCCGCCAGCCTCCAGGCACCAGAACAGGGTTTAGCACACAGGATGTGCACTAACTGTAAGAGGAAAAAAAGCAGGTCTCCAAAAAAGTTCTCTCAAAATCTGCTTCACCGTTACAAAATGTTTCTCAATGTCAACCACCAGCAATTAGTGTTATTTATTCATCCCCTTAAAACACCTCACTCCCCAGTTCCAATTCCCTCCAGCCAGGTACTGCCAGCAATATTGCACCTCCCCTTAATTCCAGCCTGACGGATGTAGGACAGGATGTGCCATTTTGGTCCCTTATCCTACCCTGGGGAGTCTGCTCTCTTTGCTTTGTGGACAACTTCCTTGTCCTCTCTGAGTGCAGGGTGATTTTCCCAACTGTTGTGGGGATAGATGAGATGGAAGAGGGGTGCACTGACATGAAGCATAACTGACCCTTCACCAGCCAGGAAACTCAGGCTATTCCCAAAAGTTCAAAGGCACAGGGATGCTGGCTCAAACGCAGGATGGATGATTTTCCTGTTTATCTCCTTGGATATTAAGTCAGAATGCCCCCTTGTGTGTTCACGTGTCCTGAGGGACTCTTCCTTCCTCAGCTGCACAAACCCTTCCCTAAATTCTACCTGGAGTAACACCACCCTTCATACGCACCAAAAGGCCATGCAGGGGTTCCCCTGGGCTGCCTCATACCTCTCCAGCACGTATCTCCAGCAGCTCAATCCAAGGAAAACCATGGATTTGTGCCTGTGTGTGCAGCCTGGTACAGCATTAACATTCATAGGCACCTGAAAGGGTCACTGAGGTGCAAATCATCAGACCAGCCCAAAGTCCTGGCGCAGTCTGTTTAATGATAGTCACAATGTCAACAGCTCACCTCAGGTACAGCTCACCTGCATTTTCAGGGGTTGCACTGTTCAAGTGCTTCTTCTAAAACCTCTTCTGGGGTAATCGTAACAGAATCATCTAATTTGGGAACTTTAAACCAATTCAAAGCTGAACCAAAGGACACAAACTTTTCACTCTGACTTTTTATGGGTCCCAAACCTCTCCCAGCCTGCTGGTGGGTGGCCCCAAACAGAAGAAATTGAATGAGTCCGTCAGTATTTAGGAAAGTATGTTTTGGGGAGAAACCAGGAGATGGACTCCTACTTATCCTTTTAACAGGCTCCAAGTCAAATGGTCTGTCTTTGACACAGCATCATAAAGGCCTTCCTAGATTCTAAGTATGGGGTACATTCTTCACAGGGAAGATGAGCAGCAGAGCAGATTTTCCATTGAAAACATTTTCTCCTGTAATTTCTCCTGATCTCAGAATTGTAACGAGTGCATGGAAATTACAAGCTGCTATAAAAATTACAGAGACTAAAACTACAATTTTATCCTGCATTAGAACAATTTTAACATTGTTAGAGGAATATATCTCTGCAATTTTAAAATTATTTGAGTCATGACAGAAAGACTCACAACTGCAATATTTATCTTTCAGATTCATCTTAGGATGTTCCTGAAGTCTTGTGAGTTGTCACATTATATAGCATTTTGTGGGGACCAGAGAAAGTCACTTTGACAAGCAACACATGTAAATTGGAGCCATTGATTATGGAAAATTTAATTTTATCTATTCTGTATTCATGGTACAATAAATAAAAATACTTCAGTGGTCACTGTAGGACTGCAACAGCTTCTATAGAAATACAATTTATAGTTGCATATTTTTAACAGCGAGCTTTGGCATACATTTGATTAAATTCTGCTTTCCAGTGCACTTAATGAGAATTCTAATTCTCTAGAGGTTTCTATAGGCATGCCAGGTAAAGAGGAGTCTATCAAGTCAGAGCTGTGGTTGTTAGCACAAGGAGCTGGTTCCTTTGAAGAGAAATAAAATTCATAAGCATGCATGCATATATTTTAATATTGCCGAGATACATATTGGCAGAGCAATAAATAGTAAGAAGATTTATTACCCACTCTATTTCCCAATGTATACAAATGCAAGTGATACTTGTGAGGTATAACATCTTTCAGGCATGTGTTTGAACTGAGTGGCTCGAGCAAAGCTTATTTATTTTGGGTTCCCAGAAAATTTGAGGTTGATTTAGTCTCTAAATTTCTTCAAGTTATCCCATTGATTTCCCTGCCTGCCCGATGAGGAAGGCGAAGGACTTCCTTTAAGGGATGCAATGTCAGCTCCTGACTGAGGGCTATCTAAATCCCTAAATAAACAGGGTTAAAAAATAAAATAACTTTTTCTTACCTGCTCCTTTTCTGTATCTCTCTGCTTCAGCTCTCAGATTACGAACACTTTTATAAGGACTGTCTCACCACCACAATCATCTTCTTACAGCAACTTGGAAAATATGTTCATCCTGTCTGGTAGGAATAATGGGGGTGTCCAAACAGGACAGCTCCTTCCTATATCAGTGTGTAGCCACAACCTCACCTCAGGTAAATTCTACAAGAGATAGTTTAGTTTTGGCAAGTGTTTTATCCCTGTCTGCAGAGCTGGGAGAAGGACAAACCCTGCTCAACGTGGTGGCAGTTGTGCCTTTTGCCAGTCTGCCTTGTTCAAGCCTGGATGTTGGGAAGAGTGAGTGAAACCCTGGACGTGTTCATTTCAGTGGCGAAACCACAGTCACAGGAGTGGGACCAGGATTCCTTCCACGCAGGGGCAGGTGTATCTGCCAGCTCTGTAAAAGTTATTATTGTCTCCAAACTCGTTCTGGTTTCTGGGAGCTGCAGAGTTTATTGATTACAGGGGGTTCAAGTCATTTTTTGGTGTGAAAGTATTAACAAGACTATCTAGTCACATATTACATCTAATCTGCAGATTTCCAATTCACTGAGGAGTCCAGTAAGTGTGCACTCACTTTTCTGATGGTGCCCAGAGGCCTGCAGAGAGATTTGCTGTCCAGAACAGCAGAAGGGGACTCTGGCAAGACTAGGGAGGGAGCACAGAGTGTGAAGCTGTACCCAAACTGCAGTCATCAGGTCACAGTGTTACTCCTCAGGTGACTTTTCTTGCTGTCATTACCATTAGTCCTGGAATGAAACTAGAATCAGTCTCCCCTAAAGAATATAAAAGAACATAATAAGACTTACTTTTTATCCTTTCAGTTGTCATTATCTGAACCAGTGGGTTTTTTTAATACTGACCAATGCTCAAATTCTAATTCCTACACTGGAATTATAAACAAAATGCATTTTAAAAAAAGGCACAAGAAAAGAACAAATTAAATATAGCTTGTGCTTATGCTGATTTTCAGAAATAGGTTAATAAACATTGCTCAGATGAAAGGAGCCTCAAGCGTTAAAGAAAGAAATCAGAAAGTCTCACTTAAGTGATTTTTTGGCAGGAATCAAATTAACGAATATCATATGGATTGCTGACAAGGTGCTTGATCATTCTCTGCAGTGAGGATTTTTTAATGTATATATTATATTTATTTATATAGAGATATATATATATGCATGAGTTTGTGTTTGAGTTGATTCCATTAACACTACATTTGATAATGATAAATAGCATTTTTATTGAAAAGGAAAATATCCCAAAATCCTGATTTGCAAGATCAAGTTAGAATGTATGACATTATTATGTCCTACTGCATTTTCTTCTCCTTTAAAAAATACAAGCTTTCAAAGCTAGTACAAAAGAATGCAAACATTTTATTTAGTCCATAGACAATTTTCCTCTAATTCAATCTACAAATAACACAAAGTACTTTTTTGTAAGAGGGTGGAGGATAAAATAAAAAGGGAGACATAAAAGAGACTTAATTAGATCATGGAACTCCTTCTTAAGCAGTTCAGCATCTTAATTTCTGGTAAATCCAAGCAACATCCATCTGGGGGTTGATTCTGTCAGTCTGTATCTATGTCTGTCTGCCTTTATCCATCTCTCTAGGCATCCATGGCTGTGGCTTCAGAGCAGCACCGAAGGATCGGGAGCTCTTCATGCAGCGGAGCTGCAGAATCCAGCCCCTCTTTGACAGTGATTGGGGCTGACATTGACAAGCACTTACACCCCATTCTCTGGCTCTTTTTGTTTGGCCTTAGATACACGTGTTGTCTGGCAGAAGTTAAAAATAAAGCATTTAGGGCGACGCTGTGGTCAGTTTTCCCGAGCCTCCGCAGTGCGAGGGGGAGGAAGGGGAGGGGGAGGCAGCCGCGGCTCCGCGTTCTGCACCACTCGCACCAAGGTCAGCCAGAACTGCTGCGAGAGCAGAGCCGCTGCCACCCGGAGCACGTGGTGTGCTAGAAAAGAGCTTTTCCTCTGAGAGACCATCACCTGCAGCTCCGGAGGGTCCGAGAGATGCTCAGGCATTGCCCCCACTGATTCAGGCAGCAGAATTAGCCGGCCACACCCCGATGCAACCAGCTCCTGAGCCTCAGGGCTCTGAAAATTTTCCATCCAAACTTTCATGGGAAGTATCTGATTTCCTTGAAAATGTCAGCATGTTTTTATTTCGTTCTGCTAGACAAATTAAATATGGAAAATGGAAAAGATATTAGCAGAAACACAGAAATCCTAATGGCTGGGGAAAGGGACAGCATTCATTTTGTCAATGAGAAGCCGATATTTTCAGCTGAATATTTGGGATTAAAATAGCGATGGCCTGACTAGGCAAAAGAATAACTAGAGAAACCCACCTCTTATTTATGAGCAGCTCTGTTTCAGATCTTTATGCAGTTAAGTTGACTGCTTTCCCCCTCCCAACCCACNCTCCCTCCCCGCCCGCCAACATTTCTCACTGCCAAAAAAGGTGGACATAGGGAAAACATTTCCCTCTCACCCAACTTCCTAAGGCTGGAGAATCTCCTGTAACCCTTGTCTGCAAAGGCTCCAGAAGGGTCATAACCCTTCGCTGGATCAGAGGTGCTGGGGGCTCACCTAAGGGTACTTCAGGGGTAAAAGCTGAATTGGATTTATATGAATGTGGGACCAGAATGAGTGAGAACAGGAGGATGGGATAGAGTCCACTGGTCACAGAGCCCAGTATGCTGCTACATCTGACAGACATCTGCTGAACCCCTCAGACACAGAAACACTTACAGGGGTATCCCTCTCCATCACAGAAATACTTACGGGGTTTCTCCCCACTGCTGCTGTGGAAGGCTTTTCCAGAAACTCCTATCTTTCATTAGAAACCTTCTTCTAAAATACCGGGTAACTTACTGATGACTAGCTTACAGTTATTTATGTAACAATATTGTCTAATCTAAAAACAATCCTCTTCATTCCTATTTTATTTATGGATGATTCTTTGAAGCTTTTGGTATGCTAAGGCACAATCCCTATTGTTCCATCGAACTATTCACCAACCTCTAGGCTGAATTTCTTTCTTTCAAACACAGGTGATTACAATTGGTCACTACATTCCTGAAAACTTCTTGCTAAAGCCTTCTAAAGGGCATTATTTTTTCTTAGCTTGTCTGGAAATGCTTCTTTTGACATAGTGCCAAATATATGCCCCATTCTTCTGTGTCAGTCCAACCAACAAGCCTTACCTTATATTAGAAATTGTCATTAGTTCCCAGCTACCTGACCTTGCTACTTGAACTGTTCGGTGTAATCCCATTTATATCTTCCCAGTCCCCGAGGATATTCTGTTTTTCTGTATGCTGTCAGCCTCCTTGCTATTGACAAACCCTCCCACCTTCAGCCATCAGCACATTTCTCTAGCAGGTTCTTTTTGTGCTAGTTGATTAATGAAAAAATTAAGTGATATTGGTCCCCAGACTGTGCCTTCAGAAACTCCACTTTTAGCTCACTCTAGCCTGGTGTCTCCTCTTTCAGCATCATCTGTTATTATCTCCTTTAGCCAGTTTCTACTTATTTTAAAATCCAGGGCCTAATCTTCGTCATTCCCAATCAAAGAATTCTCCATGTAGCTCTGTGTCAGATGTTTCTCTCTCAGTGTATATACATCACATCTATTGCTGTTTTCTTTGTCTAAAAAGATCAGGATAATCTAAAGATTATCAAGTTAATCTCATAAATCTGCTTTGGGTAAACCTATTCTGTGTGTTATCCTACTCCTTTCATTTGCTATGCTCTCTATTCCTCTGCTTTCCAAAGCACTCTAATGCCTTGTGTACCACTGATGTCATGTTGATATGCCTTCATTTAACTAGAACACAGGTTCTTTCCTACCTTAAACACAGGGAGCATATTTGAAATTTCTCCTACCACTCCTACATTAACATGGTCCTAAATACCCTTCAAGTAAAAGCGCAATTTTGAATGCCAATTCCTCCAGACAACTGTGATGCAGATCCTCGGAAACCATTCCTTGCATTTTACTTCTACCTCAAAGGCATCATTTTCATCCTTCCCAACTCACTCCCGTAGAGCCAGTTTTCTCCCATCCAAGTTCAGAGCCATTGTCCAAATTGAACACAGAGCCATAAAATCATCTCAGTTTTGGAAATCTTTTGAAATCTTAAACCCATCCTCCCTCAAGCCAACCTCACTGTTATTTTCCTTGCTGTCATCTAATTTTGATATTGTTTGTTTTAATTTCTTTTGCTACTTCTCAGTTAACTTCAACTCTCATTTTACCTCTGTGATTCTGGATCTTATGCTTCCTGTTGGTCACTGTTTCCATTCCTAGGAGACTTTACCATTTTGAAATTTCATCATTTCCTCTCAGGAAAAATACCTGCAATGGAACAATATCAGAACATGTATTCCAAGGCATTGCCAAAATCTGTTATTATCCTTTTTACAGTATAACACAATTTCTTTATCTTTATTGACTTCAATAGTGTCTTATATTTGAAAAGCATTGCTTCACAGCTTCAGAACAGCAGATTCACTGAAGCTGAACATGCAGGTCTGATTGGAAAGCAAACTTCTAGTGCAGTGAGCAGTTGCACCAGGGTTCTGTATGGCCCACCCACTATGAATATAGATTCAGCTAAAATCCACCCATGCAAAGGGGAAATGTCCCCCCATCAAAACAAAGCTCCTGGATTTAATCTTTCTCTGACTCTATGTCAAGTTTGCAAGTCAAAAGAGGGTTTCTTCAATGTCACATTTGAAAGCTCACTTTCAGATCCACAGTCAAACAGTGCCTTTATTTCCTCCTCCTTAATCACCAGCACCAGGCTGCATGATTAGCAAGTGAATGACAATTCAGGACCCACTGCAAAGCCCAAAGTGTGAGCTGGCTTGATGATCAGGCCTTTTAATTGAAACTGCAGAAGTAATATTGCACTCCAACCGCTTCCCCGTGGTAATTTTGATTTTGTAGGATCCTGAGCTTAAAACTGTTGTGGAGTCTAATGGGGCTTGTGTTGACAGAGGGAAAAACAACTCTCTAAAATATATACTTGTCAAACTTTCAAGTTAAACACAAGGCTCCACATTTGCAGATCCCTTTCTCTGAACGTAGGCATCCCTAGCAAGGAGCAGAGTTCTGGAGCTTTCCAGGTTTGGGGAGTGGAAATGCCTATGGAATGCACTAAGAACCACCCTGTCTTTTCTGCCACATAGTTTGGTCTCCAAAGCAATCCTATGAATCCACAGCTTACTTCTATCAAATCAAGAGCTGGAATAAAAAGGTTCAAGTGGTCTTGGCCACAGTAGTGCTCTAGTTTCATAGAGAAGCAGATGTATTTGTAATATATCTGTTTGTGATATCAATTTGGTCTCCATTCCTAATATTTGGTACATTAGATATGCTCTGGGATGCTTGATTGTAGCTGTCAGTACCTTATGGCAGGTAAGCATCATACCCAGGTTTCACAGATGGGAACTGAAACACACAGGTTCAGTGATTTATCTAATGACAGGACTGAGAAATAGCTGCCAAGTCAAAACTGAATTCACCATTTCAGCCTCATGCACATGGTCAGTTCACTTTAATATGAGATATGTCTGTAACTCATTTTAAAACTAACTGAAATCCTACCCTGCTTCATAAATCAGATTATAATTTCTCTGTGAAGTAGTAATTAATTATTAAACATGGCTCCAATCTTAATTTTAAGTATCTATTAGTACACAGCTATATCCTGGGCTTGGTACCACCGGAAAGGCTATTCTTGTCTTAACAACTAGAAAAGATTATTAATGTCCTATACCTCTGATCCTGTGGTATTGATTTGCTGCCCCACTTAACAGGAATACGTTGCTAAGGTAAGTGACTTATTTCCATCCCTTTCTTTATTGAATTCTCCTCTAAGTGAAGAAATCTGACTCCCCTATACCGAAAATTATCTTGTTTCAATTAACAAGATGGTAAAAAATAATACAGAATTTTATGCTTCAACATTTCAAGTAAACCTTTCCCTTTTGTTCATTGGCACACAAAGAAGAATATTTATTCAGATAACCACAAGGCCATGTATAATAAATGGATAATGTGACTTTTAGCAGTAACTTTTTTCTATCATGAATTTTGCTTTGATACTTGTCTTCTGTTTCATTTAGAATTCCCAGCCCTTCATTATTAAATTATAGCCTACAAACTATTAAAATTTACCAATTAGAACTGACAGATACTTTTTTCAAAGTGAAGAGTTAAGTGTTGATTTATTGCAAAAAATATTCCCATCCTTGGTGCACAACAGCATCTGCCCATCTTGCTCGCAGTAGCTGCTGGATTTACCAGCCCAGGCTCCCCCATGACTGTGAGGTGTCAGAGTAATGCACTCGTCAAAAAGACAAATGCAGCTTCAGGATGTATCCAGGAAGGTATTTCCAAATGCAGAGAACTGGCACCACTGCACAAGGAACTCGTACCACCTCCCTTGAAATCATCTGAATAATTCCACTCCTCAGAATCAAGAACAAAAAACTCAAACAGGTGCAAAGAAGGACAACTGAGACAGGAGGGACAAGGGGTGAAAGCAAGACAAAGAGGGGTGGACAGTTTAACATGGAAAAAACCTTAGAGAGAAAAACAATTCCCTGCTACAGATGGTTGTTGGCACTAAAGCAAAAAGTATAAATGGGATAATTTAAGTAGAAGGTTTTTAATCATAAGTGCAAAGTTGTTCTAGAACAGGCATCTGTAACAGTAGTGTGGCAAGAGAAAGTCCACCTACCTACAAGGTGGAATTTAATATAAATGTACAGGATTATGTGATTTGAGCACCAGTAACAACTGGAGATTTGACTTCCTGCTTGTTTCTATTGTGAATTAACAATGCAACAATCAGGCTTTTACTTGAACTATATTACCAATAACAATGTGTAACTTTTTTGTTTGTGTATTGTTAGAGCTCAGGTCATCTTCCAAACTCCCCAAGGGAAATGCAATGAGTGCAAAAGCAGCTAACAAGCTGGCGAGTTTGAAAATGTGGTTGAAGGGGAGTGTGTTAAAAAGGGATGAGGTAGAAAGTGTCTGGATCACAGTTCAGTCCAAGTTACAGCAGGTCCACACTTATCTGGGAAAGCCAAGGTGTCAAACCACAGCAAAGCAAAATTCTGAGATGGCTCCTAATGTAAAGAGAGCAAAGAAAACTATCTTCACACATAACCAAGAAAGAAGACAGAGAGCCTTCCAGAGGAACTATGCCAGAAGTGGGCTGAGGAGAGAGGTCACAAAACACTCATCTGCAGGTGAAGCCCACTAGTGAAGTCAGGTACCTGAGAGGGAGAAAATGAGGTAAAGGAATTGTGAAATTAGGTTTGCTTCTACAAATGAGTATAGGTTTGCAGTCAGAGGGAGGATAGAAGCAAGTTTTAATATCTAGATCATTGCTGGTGGCTCTGTATCTTGGGTAACAGCACTGTCACCTAAACACAAGTGGGGCTTTGAAGAATAAGCATTTGATAACTCTGAAAAAGAATCAGCACCTTCTAAATTTACAGCTGAATATTTTGAAATCCTGAAAGTGACCCATTAAGATCATTCTAGTGCTAGCCTTATTCCTATGACAATATTCTTTGGAAATATTCTGAAACCTATAGGCAACAACTAAATATATTTCAATACAATTTAACACCTGGTTGCATTAATCTACATTCCCACCTATAGTATACTTATTATATTAAACAATATTTTTATCGCTTTAAAAAATATAATTTCTAAGTGAAAAGTGACACAAATCAGTATTCCTTTCAGTCTGACACAGAAGGCTGTAACTACCTAAATCCAAGTTCAAAGCAGAGGTGGAAAAGGCACGGCTTCTCTCATTGTACAGCTATGGAAATGAGAAAGTTTGTCACGGAGATCATGTTGTATTTCAGCCACTGCGATGTGATTGCAGGATAAATAGGAGGGGTGTATTGGTGTGACAGCCTCGTGGTAGTGATCACCATCAGCTGCCACTGCTCATCACACCAAAGACTCGGAAGTGAATCAGAAAGCAGATGCTTCTGGCTCCTTATTCCTGTGGTCAAGCTTCATGTCCATCCTGGTATCACACTAAAGGAGCCAGTTAGTTTTCACATCTTCCACATATCCAGAGCATTTTGTTTTCCTTAGAAAACTATGTCTGATGTCAACTTCTGTGTTTAGTGTAAATGAAAAGGCCATTTTCTACAGGAAGGTCACTTCTGCAGACATGTCTATGCAGGCGGTAAAAGTTTCCTCGTTTCAGGCAGGCATTGCAGTCCCCATGACACCCAAAAACTACAGTCAGAGAACCTACTAGGTCAGCCAAATCTTGGCAAAATTTACAGCTATAAACTTGTTGGCAATTAATTGTTTTGAGAAGAGCCACTAGGAAAAAGATAATCCATATATAAATCTCCTTCGTATGCCAGGCATGAATTTTGAAACTAAAAGTGACAATCCTCATACTCCACAAAATGTGCAGAGAGGTAATAAATCCAGTATTAAATAATAATTTCACTCTGCCTTTGGCTATACAGCAGTTTCAACTGGCTTTCTTTTCCACATTATAAGCAGTCACTGATATGTGTTCTTTAGATCCATAATGATGGCAAGCAGTTAAATTTAGGAAATATAAGGAGTAGTTCTTCATGACAGTTTTTTTGACCAGAAGAACACCGTAAGGAAACTTATCTTGCATTTCACTGTGACAATGTTTTCCTATCATTTCACTCAAATTATCATTCGTGTACAGTATTTATTTTTAATTTAAAATTAAAACGCTGAATAATTAAGTACCATAGAGAATACTGATGTGTGGAACAAAGTGGGACAAATAGACTCTGTCTACAAGATTTCTATGATCCTCTCTCCATTAGCATAAGCATGAGTTCTACTGGGTATTTACATATTAGATTTGGCAAGCAATAATACAATGAGAAGTAATTTCTGCATTAATATTTTTCTTTCAAATAAGACAAGTTCCTGAACTTGTCAAACATAAATGCAAAATTATGAAAAACAATCCTAACCAAAAACTCCTGTTATTAAAATGCATGGCAACTAATTATTGATCTGATGCTATTCTGCATAAAGAAGACATGCTTGACTGAACTGAAATATTTTAAAATCATTAATATACATGTGTTTATTTTACTGAGTCTAAATTGGAAGTGGTAGATTATTCTTATTGTCTAACGAATTAGGAAGTGTGACAATACCGCTGTACAGTGCTGATGGATGATATCTTTCTCCTTAAACTTATTAATTTCTGTCAAATTAAAACTAAAACACTACTGGAAACCTTGAACAGCCACAGTATGAAAATCAAATGCGAATTGCTATTAGAAAAGCCATAGTACCTTAGATTGCTCCAGGCAAACACACAGAGATACAATACTAAACACTGTCTTTGTATAAGAAAGGAAAGGAAAAAATCTCTTATGGGACGTGCTGCCAGTTGAAGCTGAAGCCCTGTCAAAACTGCAGTTCTTCTGTGGGAACATGGTGAAATCGAAAATCTTTGTGCAGCTGGGGTTTCTCTTCCCTTCAGTTTTCCACTTAAAACAAAAACCTAAGTGAAATTCAGTTCACTGCAGATTTGCCAATGCATCATTTCACTCTAAGGACAGATTAATAATTTCTGAACTTATTTCAGCTGAATTTCATGGCCAAGATATCCCGTAATTTTACACCTCCCCACAATGACCTTTATATTGTACTTATTTTACAAAATATCACTGGTAACATTTTTTCCATTCCAACAATCTTCAGGATACATATATCTTGATATTACTTTGGAATTACTATGGTGTGGAGTGCTCTGTAAATAATCAATGACATGTAGCTCGTTCACGATAAAATTCTGAGGAGCATAGTACTGAAGACTGTTCATCTTTAATGCATTTTTACAAGTCAGAGTTAACCTTTATGGAAGGTACAAGCTCATTTCGATGAATTCCTAAATCAGCCCTACTAATCTAACTGTGGATAATCACAAAAGTACAAGGTAACAATAGCAGCGTGCCTGCTGCACAGTGTGGCTTCCCCACAGAAAGTGCTGCGAGAGAACAACTCAGAGCCTGAACACCCCGAAAATTCTCTGATAATTTCTCTAAAATCAGGTTCCGACATGCTTGGCATGTTTCCTTTCAGTTATTCATGGAGGCAAAGTAGCAAATGCTGCTATCACAGATGAAAGATTTTCCTAAGTTTATATCCCACTGCCAGAACACACAAAGCACCCAAATGGTACCCGATGCACCCAGAGACACCAAGCAGTTAAAGAAATCCCCCAGAGCCTTCTCTTCCAGAGAATATTAACACTTTGATACATTGCCTGCATATAGATATCCTATCTGAAACTGCAGTATTACATTACTGGAAAAAAGATCCCAACATTCAGAATCCTGTACCTCCCTGATTTTAGGAAGAACCGGTTGCCACCTAGGAGTAGTTGCTGTACAGCACTGCTGGGAACAATTAGGAAAGTTCGGACCATTAGTTCTTCTAGGAGGTAGAATGTACTCCTAGTTATGCTGGTGATCTAGGGGCCAGCTGGGTGAAGCACCACCCACTGTCTCCATGAGCACTTGGCTTCCAAGCCTTCCCTTTGCCGGCACAGGGTGCTACCCTGGAGAACACGAGCAAAGGATACCCTACCGAAAACACAGTGTTTGTGTCACTCAGCTCCTGTTTTGACACCTCTTCTGGCAAGGTGTTTCTAGCTCTAGACCTGGCTCCTCTTTGCAATCAGGCCTCGTACCCTGTTCCTGCTGTCGGTGTTGGAATTTTGTGTCGCTGAGATCCACCGCTCCTCACCAAGCTTCCTGTTGCCAAAGGCTCTCCTGGCAGGGGCAAAATGCTCT
Organism: Atrichornis clamosus; assembly: GCA_013400975.1. NCBI lineage: Eukaryota > Metazoa > Chordata > Aves > Passeriformes > Menuridae > Atrichornis > Atrichornis clamosus. Next base: position 89,361 of record WBMZ01008290.1, read on the forward strand.
TGGAATTGCACTTACTGTTCTTCTGCTGAGGTGTTTTATTGCTTTTGTAGCTATTGATCTGCTTTTGGAGTTGCTGGAACTGAACATGTATTTCCATGGAAATGTCCAAGAGAAGAATTTCTTCAGGAATGATAAACTCCAAAACTCTTCTCTGACAAACTTCCCCTAAGCCATGGTTTTCAGAAGCAGAGGAATGATTCATATGGAGAAGGCTACCAATAAAGACTGGAACAAGCAATAGTTCCTCACTGTATCATGCTATGAAATGGGATATTCAGAGTTCTAAACCAATATCTTCACAGCCTGGAGCCCCTGGGCTATCTCTGGGACCGGTGTCTCCCATCTGCTCTCTGACAGGAAAGCTCTGTTAGAGTAGAGGTGTGACAGGCAGTACAGTGCTTCTGTTATTTTGGTGAAGTCACTTTGCCATGTCAAACAGAAAATCAGATTTCCCTGAAAACTGCTCACTAGATCGGAGATGATTTTCTAGATTTTGGTTTAACAGGAGGCTCAATGCAACAGGAAACACCAACCATTTTGAAGATAATTGCTTCATTTCATTTACTCAACAAGACTATACTAAGATTTTCCTGCTGTTTGCTCGGTAGAATAGACTTTTGGTTTAGGCAAATAAAGTTCATTCAAACTACATCAAAACTCTGTTACAAATACAAAGTAATCAACAAAAAAAGGGCTGATGCAAACACATCACCACAGTACTGAGGATTTGGGTATACAATTGTCCAAACTCTTTGCTTCCCTTCTCTCCTGTAAAGTTATTCTTTCACCTTTATTACCTGCCACTGCTAGAGGAGAAAAGAAAGTGTTTTATTTGTGGTGTGGTAGCATATAAGAGCTCATCTCATAAATGGACCCCACTGTTTTATGTTATATAAACCTCACAGTAAACACAACATTATTTCTACAAATGAACACAGTTAAAATTTTAACAATTGGTCTCACATTGATCTACTCCTTCATCTCAACCTTTCCCATCACTGAAAATTGACTAGGATATAAACATGCAAAAGCAGAAATAAAGATTTTTAATAGGTCAGGTCTCTATGAATTGGAGTAGCTTGAAGGAGGTCAATAGAGTTTTACTGATTTACAGCAACTGGATATGCATCTGCCATGGCTTATTGGCCCCATATGTATGTTTGGGAAGAAAAATTGCTACCAAAAAAAAAAAAAATCAGCAATACTTTTGTAATGTTTTACATGAATCCCTGATGTAAGCAGCTCAATAAATGTTTTGAACCTCTACTGTAAGAACATAACGAACAGAGAAAATTGTGATGTTCTTTAGATGTAGTAAGTTGAGAGCTCTTAGTGAATCAACTTTATAATGAATTATTTCAGATACTGATGAAAATGGTTCACTTACTAAGGAACTTAGCTTGATTTTGAAATTAATGTGGCAATTTAAAACTACTTTGGTAAAGAAAGGTTTAATGACAGCTGAAACCCGAAAAGTATAAAATATGGAGGTTCAATGAATAAAGCTTTTCCTCCTTCTGCTCTCCAGGTTTAGCTGATGGCTAAACAAGTGCTGTTTTCCAGGGCTATTAGTTATTATCCCATAACAAATTGGTCGAGTTCAGCTCCTCATATAGTTGACAGAAAAACTACATAAAAACTCCCAAATAAACTCAGGCTGCAATGAAACTGGTGGCAGAGCTCCATTATTTCCCATGTTCTCAGCTTGCTTCCAATCTTCATAAACTAGCTGTAATGACAAAAAGTGAGCAACAGAAATGGTGGGAAAGTGTGGCCCTGTTCTCTGTAATCTCACGTCCTAGAGTCACACAAAACTGCAGTATTCACACTTGATGTCTAAAATTATCAGCATTAAGGACACATTCCTGATAGAATGTAAGAGATGAGGACAAGCAAAGGATTATTTTCAGAGGTTTGGATTTGGTCATCAGTGAAAAACTGTTCACATGACCACCAACAATCTAATCTTGTTTTCTCAACGCATTAGGAAATGATTCATTATCTAATCTTATTTACATCATGGGCATCCAAGTCATTCTCTTACTCTCTTTTTTAATCCTTAAATCCCAGCTAAATGGATTATGCCAGTACAATTTGTGTTTGGAAATCCTACCTCTGATTGCCTTCTGGACAAAAATAAATATAATCATATGTATTCAGTCTAAGCACTGGAGTCAAGTCGTCATGTGGGCTAAATTAGCAGCGCTTGGTCAGATGTATAGCAAGTTGCATCCATTATATTTGTTTACAGCTATTGAAATATTGGCTGCTAGTATAGGCAGAGAGAAATTCAGGGCTCCTCAGATATTTTCTCTGCCACCTGAATGTGGTGAAGCATCATATTTCAAAAATTTGTCCATAACTGGTAAATATCTATAACAATTAAACATCTGTAGCTACAAAATATGTATTAAAAATGGATCTCAGTGACACCCTTTCGGTACCTAGGTTGAAGTAAAGGCAGAATGTGCAGTCTGAACAGCAGAAAGGAGTTCAGGAAGACTCTAGATGGATAATGCAAAATTTTACATGTAATTCTTTTATAGTTTTCTGAAGCGACCAGATTATCCAAACAACCTGGAACGTTTCAAGTCACCTTTTCCTAAAAATCTTCATGGTAGTTTTGTTCTCAGAGGGCACAGAATATTTTTTCAGAATACAATGTCTAGTTACAATACAAATCTCCTGGGAATTCTGGTCCATGTCTTCAGCCCTTTTAAATCCTCTTCATACTTTCCTGGCTGCACTTGTTTACAAGGATTCATGAGAAATGTGGAAGTCACCTTTTTTTTACCTAGAAGTGCAGGAGGCAAACTGGTTTAATGATGTGTGGCTGCTCCAGAAACCACCTCTGTCCTTCCCTCCAGCTTACTTAAACCCAGGCAGGACTCATGACCATATCTCAGGATTTGGTCATTAGCAACTTAAGCCCAATTGCTGCATAAAAGCACTGTCCTTGCTTCTGGTAAAACAGGATTAAAACGGGCTTTTCACTTGAGCCCTTTATTTTTTTATATAGTCCCCATGACTGTGGCATCCAGTGCACTCAGCATTTACAGGGAACCTGTCATCAGTGAGAAACTGAGGCAAAGATAAATTACATGACTTGCCCTGAAACTGAACTCAATTGAACTCAAACTGAACTCAAATTTCCTAAGTCCCAACCTGACAACTGCTGGAATCATCTGTCACTACAATAATAAGAAATTTAGAATAAAATGGTATGCTCTACCCATCCTCCTGTCTACTTATCTAATATAGTGTTTGATTCTCTTGCTTTACTCTGGATCAGTGCCTTATACATGTTTAAGAACAAAGTGTCTTGATTTATGATAAGGTTCATGATTCTGAATCTGTCTGAATATGAGGTTGCATGAAATTCTAGGAAGAGTATATAACAAAATATTTGAGGGAAGAAAACAAGGCTTGGCTTCGTCCAGAAAATAGGATCATCCATATTTACCTGGACAGAAACTTTGTCCAAATTACTCATGAATTTGTGCAGTTGTTGGTTGGTTTCTTTGTTATGGGAATATTTTCTCTTGGTTGTTTTAGGGAAGATGCCTACACTTGTACCCCCGAGAAAATTAGACCAGCAATTTAGTAAGGATTTTTAACATTCCCTATATCCCTACTCTGCTATCCTCAGACTGTCCCTTTTAAGAATTTTCTCTATATTTATCAAATAATACAAATGATGCTAAAATAGGGCTGATCATTGAAAGTCGGAAAGGTTTATCTGTTTATAGAATAGCTCTGATAGCACTGATGGAAATGTGAAGAGCATGAAGGAAACATGAAATATAAAGCAGAAGAGAAGACAAATTCCAATGAAATCATCCAGGTTTTCAAGAAAAAAATTCACTGATTAGTGTCAATATCTTCACTTCCTACTGCAATGTCTTTTCTCTTCACAGAAAACTCATGTGTAAACAGTAAATAATGTTGGTATTGACAGAGATGCATTAAACTAAAATCAGGTGAGTTGGTAATGAAGTAGTTAACATGAAGAGGAAAAAGCCCTGGATGTATCTGACTGATCCAGTTCATACTCCCTCAGTTCAACAGGCAGCAGCAGTGAAGGTTAGTAAGATGCTGGTATGCATTAAGAACGAGGTATATCTGTAACAAAGCCAATAAAATTACATTTTTACTATGTAAGACCCTGTGGTGGTAGACCAAATTTGGAATAGAATGTCCAATTTTGGTCATGAGAGTGGAGATAGATGTAAATAAAATGGAGAAAGTACAGCAGAGGGCAACCAAAATGATTAATGTACTGGAGAATGCTAGCACAGTAGCTGAGAGAATGATGAAATGGGAATTATTTAGCCTCAAGGAAAGGTGATTAGGAGGTGAACTGACTGAAATATTTAAACTACCTACGGGTTATTATAAAATTAAGCTCGAAGATGAATTTGAAATTTTTTGACAGACCAGAAATCAGGGAGGCAGGATTAAATACACATTAAATAAATGGCCTCACAGGTCACTGGGGTACACAAGTTGGCTCTATGAGATGCCAACATTTGGAAACTACAGTACAGCCTTTGTGCTACAACATGAAGGCACAGAGGGTCTTTGAACAACCTGGCATATCTGGTAGGAGCTGAAGGCTCCGTCCCTGACAGCATCAGCAGTGAGCTCCCTCGCTGGCAGAAGCCTTCTGGGCAGTGAGATGGCTCTGTCCGCACTCAGATCTCCATGTGGAGGTGGGGCTGCCTGCTTCTTTACACACCTGCAGAGTGGCTGAATGCCTGGACCCCGAAGTGCCTCTCCGTTCCTTGCCAGCAGCACTGATTTACGAGGTGCCACGTTCAGCAGCACCTTTGGATGACACGCTCTGAACCTGAGGGTGGGGTTCGTCACACCTGCCTTTGGCCGCCCGAGGTAAGGCAGGGCACTGGCTGAGCTGGTCCTCTGAGCTCCCACTGCAGGCACTGGAGGGAGGGAGAGTTGCTGCCAGTGCAGTGCTTCATGCTCGTTCTGAGGCACGTGCCTAAGATAGGTAAAATTAATTACTCTCTGGAGGTGTCTTTCTCTTTCCATTGTCTCCACTGACAGCCTCCCATCTAACCAGGCTGGAATCCCAGCGCTGGGCACCTTTTTTGGCAAGGTACCACTGCCACGATGCCTCTGAGCTGACATGAGGACTGGAGTCCATGAGCACACAGAAGGAACAGAAACTGCTGAGAAGTGGGGGCCAGATTTTAGGCCAGGTAGATGGCATTGAAAACAATGATTTAAGTCCCCAGGGTGAAGTGAGGGAGATGATGAGGAGAGGTAAAGAGTTCAAGCTCACTTATAGTCATTCAGGAATCTGGAAGTTAAGCAAAAATTTTTGATGAACAAACAGTTCAGTTTGTCACTGATGGATGAAGGCTCTGAATCTGCATTGAGGCAGTTCTGACATGGTACTTAAACAATGCAGACTAAGAAAAATAAACTGTACCTGAACAAAGAAAGGAAGAGGACACAGGGGCTATTAACAGTGAAATATGATGTTTTTAATTAGCAAATGCTAATTGTAGGACTGGCTATACAGTGGAAAGGAAACATTGAATCTCAGGTGAAAGTAGGTGATAGCAAAATACTATTAATCTGAAAAGATATAATGAGAAAAACAAAGTAAGAGAAAATGGAAAGGCTGATTGTTCCTTCCAGCAAGAAAATGTTATTATCAATAAAAAATTAAGTGAAGCCTATTTTTTCTGTACTGGAACAAATTTTATACAGTATGTATAATGCTTGAATTATATTTTTTGTATTAAGAAGCCTAAACATGGATAATATTAATTTCCAAAATAATATAGACTTGAGTAAATCATGGAAATCCAGTAATACAGAAAAAAAACCCAGTAGATTCCACTGCAGTGATATAAACAGGATGGAAAAGGAGAAGGGGAACATGGGAAGAAAGAACTAGAACAAGTATTATAAGTAAATGTTCAAAACAGAATACAAATATGTAGATAGGTCTAAAGATTTTTAAAAAGTGTATCAAGCAGGGTTATCAAGTTTCACACCTTTAAAACTACAGTAGCAATAATTTTGGGGGAAAAAAACAGTAGTAAAAACATACTTTCTGATGGACTTACCCTATTTCAGAGACTGTTGGGTTTATATACCACCTGCGTGAGATGCAAGAGGATCATAATTGTCCTGGACTTTGTTTCCAGAAAAATGAACAAAGCTGAGGAATAAAATACACAATTAGAATTCAGTGATCATACCATTAGATCTGAAATATTTGTAAGGAAAAGGCAGTGACATCATGTAGCGCTGTTATTACAGTCAGACTCTAAAAGAATATAGAAAAAATTAAAAAGGTGTCTTGAACAAAGTGTTTGACAGAAAAAATACTATGATATACTGGTAAATATTTAAGAGCAGATAAAGATGATAAAATCAAAATTAATTCCATCGGAGCCCACCAGATTGCAGCTGAAGAGTTTGGAAGCTGAATACCATTTTGCTGAAGCATAAAATCACAGATAAACAGGAGTAGTCACAAATACTGGGAAAAAACATTAACATTAGTGTCTGCGCCATACTCAATCTATTGATTTTTTTTTTAAGGTAACATAAAATGGTTTGATTTTACTGGGTGAAAACATAAACTGAATGTGAAGAGAAATTGCAGATATTGGGACTATTTACACTAAAAAAAGATTGAGAGGTTATGATAAAAGCCAAAAAAGCAGTTTAACAGCCCTGCCCAGTTCTTTGTGATTGCGTTTGTCCTTCCAGAAGTACAAGGAAAACACAATGAAACTGAACAGTTGCAAATTCAAAAACATTAACTCGATAACTCTGGTATTGCTACCTCACCAAGACTCTTAAGATAACACTGCAGTAAATAGGCAGTATACACAAGGTAATTCTTTTTTTTCTTCTTTTAAATGGTTTTGAAGCACTTTGCTTCAGAACCTGCACCAACCTGCACCTGTCAGGACTGGTAGGAAGGGATGACTGTCCACAGTCATCCCAAAACTGCACCTTTGCCTGCAGGAACTGGCACTGATTGTTGTTAAAAGGGTTGGACAATGAAAATCCATGTCAAATTGGGCAGTTCCTATTTTTCTTTTGTATGTGTTTTTCAGAAGAGAATAGAGGGCAATTTAGAGAAGAATGAAAGAATCCATCCATATTGCAAGTACTAAAATTGCACATATGTGTGTGTTTGTACAATGTATATACGTTTAAGGAACACTTGGGTTTTGCTGTGGGAACATGAACTTAAATACATCTAGACAGAAAGATATGACTCCTATCCTTACTTTCACCTTCCTATCAGAGAAGAAGGATGATGAACTGTCTCCTTTTAATAGCTCCAGAAAAATGGCAGCACGTTTCTGCTCACACTCTGACAGGGAAGGACTTGACTGCTTGAAAAAATAGTGGTTGCCAGCTGTGCTCTGAGTCAAACTAGGGTTGGTCTTATAAAGCGGGCAGTCCAAGCACAAGATAGAAAATGAACCCTTGGCAATATCATGTTAGGAGGGGCTGAAAATTATTTTATACATTTTATCAAAACTGAACTCTGAATATGTTAGATGTCTGCCAAGAGTGGAGGCTAATGATGGGGTGCTTCAAAAACAAAGACTCACGTTTGAATGGCTCCTGGGAGAGTCTCTGTCTTTCACCTTTCACAGGACCAAATGTGAACAAGGTGCTGATGTAGCTGTTGTAGTTTTCTGTTCCTCAGCCCAATTGCTCTGTGCCTTCTGGAGGAGAATGTGTGGGGAGGGTCGATACCAGAGACATCACAAGAAATGCTGCTGTGACCTGCAAGGCTGTGCAGCCTCAGCCACAAAGACAGGGATGCAGGGAGGGATGGAGGGTCCTTAGGTTCATGGGCCGAGTTTTGGGGATCCTTCACCCTCCTATACCATTAACCTACAGCATGATGGGAAGGATGCCAGCTATAAACACTGTCCCTCAGTTTCCCACTTACAAATGAGGACAGCAAAGCACTTGTGTTGTGTGGGGTAGGATAACCCTCGTCATTACAGCCTAGAGCGTGCTTTGATAGCTCAAGTGGGTAAGCACAGATGAACTGCACAGCACTATCAAGCTTAAAATGGCAAAGGAGAATTTGGGCTTTCATGGGCCTTAACCTTTTCCTCCCACTTTGCCTCCCACTCAGAATGCCCCAAACACATGCTGAGGAAGTAACACTGTGATGGCAGCTAAGGAAGGGCCAGTGGGTACTGAAGTGTGGCTTTGTCAGTTTAATAAGCTGCTGCTCTTGCAAAAATGGCTGCAGTCTCTAAACTTAACCCCTGAGAACTTCAATTATTTTATCTACCAATCTTTTGGATTACTGACACCCTCTAAGGGAAAAGCTGTTGTCTTAGATTAGCCAAAGCAGCTACAATGCTGTCTTCCTTAGAGACGGAGGATGACTTAACTGTCTTATCCTTGGAAAATCTATATAATCCAAAGATTAATCCAGAAGACCCTGATCTCTTTGCAGCAAAAGGCCATTCCTAACAAACTGCTTTCTCTCTAGCAAAGCTAGCTCTTCACTTTCTCTTTCAGCCTAGAGTAAAAAGAGCTGTAATTGTCCTAATAAAAGCATTTTAGTGTCATGGATAGCAACTGTCATAATACAATTTCTTGCCTAGATAAAATTTATCCAGAGAATAAAATCGTTCCTACATTACTTGCTATGAAAAAAAAGAGAGTTAATTGCTATCAGTTAAATGAAAGCACAGAGGAAACTAGATGAACAGCTTTCTCTTGGATCTCCTACAGGTATCTTAGGCTACAAAATACTTGGTACTGTATGTGTGTTGACTTTTAAATCATTGTGGGATACAAAATAATGCACATTGCCTTTCTGAGTTGCTTCATTAGCCTGATTTACCTCCAAGGTTCCTGTTTCAGGCAAGTCTGCTAGTCTTGCATACAAAAGGATCAGCCACAGTACTCTGCAGCATGAGCTGAGCCTTTTGTCCTCCCAGTAAGAGAGAATAAAGTACAAAACCAAAACAAACCTTCCCTGCAAAAGTAGCCTGTCAAATTAGCAGGGCATTTCAAATACAAAGGTCTTCAAATCCTCACTTTTGCTCTATTTTAGAGACAGAGAAGAAAAACCTCATTTAGCAACAAAACACAATCCTTGACACACGGCTTATAAAATAACTAATCGATCAATCTCTCCCTCCCTCTGTCCATCTTTTAAGAGAGATGATTGAATGCAGTTTGAAAAGAAATGTCCAAGAAAGCTCATCTGTGTGACAAAGCAAAAGCCAGATCTAAAGCAAACAGTAAAAGCTGAAAATGTCCCCGCTCCTCCGAAAAATGTAGGAAAAGAGGCAGAGTCCTGGGGCAGGGTGTGGGAGCTCCACGGGTTGCTGAGGTCCACTGCAAATGAAGCCACGTAAGGTGTCTCACCTGCTCCTACCAGTGACTGTGGGACATTTTGGAGTGTGACCTTTTGAAATGTACATAAAATACTGTGGATCGTCTCCTCTCCTGAGGGCATCTGTAGCATGAAACGGAAGGTGGCCTCACAGTTGGCAGAAAGTGTGTGGGGCTCTCTGTTTACATTTATTTGTGTACAGACACTGGCTTGTTTGCTGCTCTTTCTAAATTACTGCCCTCTGCATTTCCTTCATTTTACATGCACTGCTGTTAAATCACTTTTTCTGATAAATATGGAAACTTGATGAGTTGAAAAAATCCTTCCATGTCAATTCTGCAGTTCATATTCATGCTGAGATTGTATCTAATTTTGAAAATCTTCACACTTGTGCCCTGCCATCATGTGTAATCTTTTATGCATGGCTACCTCCACTGCTGCTGAAGCAGTTGCTATGCGACAGATGAACCTGCTCCGTGGGGCCCTGACATTAGTAAAAGCAAATTGACCACAGGAGCACTAATCTAGCATGAAAAGCAGTTGGTGCCGTGCATTTCCTAGAGAAGGATTACCTAATCAACAAGCAAAACCTCCTTTTAAACGTGAGCTGAATTACCTGGGTCTGGATTTCCCTGTTTCGCACCTTTTTGCTACACCAAATCATCCTGAAGAGTGAAGCCTGCAAAGGTGCATTACTCAAGAGGAACAGGGACTCACCTCAGATCAGATTCTTCAGCTCTCACCCTGGCCTGCTGGCAAATTTGTCATCTGGGCTGATAGTTCCTGTAACTTCTTTCTCCAAGGTTACCAAAAACTGGTAATGAAGACAAATAAAGACAAAAGATGGTCAGACAACAGTGAATGTCACCCTCTTATCACCTCACCGATAAGCCACATGAACTTTAAGTGCCAAAAAGGGGTTAGATGTGAAAGTGGTCACCTAATCCAGATGGAAACCAGCGTATAATGCCTTCTGCTCAAAAAGCACCACAGCACACTGCTGCCTTTCTTGGAGAAAGTGATCTCAGGGGAATTATACTTTGCCAGCCGGATCACTACTAACATCATTATTAGTGATTTAACCCTGCAAGTACTGGGCAATTCTCTTTGAATCCATCACCAAACATATGATTATATTAGAGAAAATGAGTCCTGACTCACAGAAAGGTTCAGCTGACCTCTATCTGGATGTTTCTGAGGAGGATAAGGCTGATAATCTACTGTTTTCTCCTAGAGGTAAAAAGGGATTTTAACCCTTATCTTGCCACAAGGGAACAGAGTTGTTGGAAAAAGTGAATTCAAAAGCCACTTTTGAAGAGGAAAAGGTTTTATATCACATCAAGCATTTTCAGGAGAATTACAGGCACTTCTGGAGAACCCTCTAAAAGTGGGGAATTCAAAGTTGCCCAATGGAGGAGTCTGCAACTTCACTACATCCCAGTGAGATACAATTTATTGCATAAAAGAGAGTTTTCCCCTGCCCTCCTGTTTTCTAATGCAGTGCACCAGAAAGAAATCCAACAATCCAGTGTGCAGTGTTCTAATGTTTCAGAATCCTGCACCTGGATATCACAGAAACAACATCTCACGAAGAAGATCTGGGACTGCTACACCCAAGGTTAAAGTCATATCCTGACTGCACTTCAACTACAGCCCAGTTTGTGCCAATGGCTCAACATGCTTAGCTCTCAGTGGAGATGAGGTGAGAATTTGATGACATCTTCATGGAGATAATACTGAAAACTGTTGCATCATATGCCTTAGAAAAGTATCTCAGATAGGAAAACAAATTACCTCTTACAAATCTTAATCTCTTCCTTAACTTTATGTTTTCCTCAGCTTCTGCACATAATAGCAACTACAATGGAACTTGCTGTCCTTAAATTAATCGTTTCATTTAGCTCATCAAATTAATTTTATTTCTAGTGCTGCTACTGCTTATGACTAAACTCTTGTTAAGGCTCATGGTACAGGGGTTACTGACTGTTCACTGAGTGATGCAAAGGGACTTCATGGTACAACTTCCATTAACCTTGATAGGATCCACACAGCTAAATCCCCACCCTGAATATTTAACCTCCACAGTCTCTGTCTCTTCTAGTCTGTGTAAATTGCCTTGAAGAGGGAGATAAATAAATGTATATATGCAGCCTTTGGTGCAGTGCTTAAGCCCAGAGAGCAGAGATTCAGCACACCTGCACCTGCCCTCAGGTGGGTCCTGCCCCACAGCCCCATCCTTGCCCCACGCACATCAGCACAAGAGAATTCTTCCTACCAGCTGAGCTTCTCCTCTGCGCTACACTAACAGCCTTTTGTGCAGGACTGTCTCCTGACACAGGTAAGGATCTATCGTGTTCTGTGCTTGTAAGAAGCAGGGGACTGGAACTTGGTCTCCAAAACACTCTGTCATTTTAGGCAAATCTTCACTTCCCAAGTCCAGGCTTCCCAGAGGTTACCACGTGCTGTAAATCAGATGCCCCATCAGAGTTCTCATCCAGCAGAGGCTGAACGACTTTAGGTGGTAATACCTGTGGTATCTTTTAACCTGCTAGTGAAGGCAACAAACATCTCCTACGAACCAGATTCAATAACCCTAACGCAAAACCTCTGCAAAACTTCTCCTCTGCCCGTTGGAGCTCCTACTGTTTTCATGACCAGTTTAAGTACTGGCCCCAGGTTTGACTAGTTCTTCTTTTCCTTCTTCACTCACCCTTCCCATAGTATGCATGCACACAATTCAGAGTAAATCCTTATGAAGAGAGAAATTATACCCATCTGGTCTTGACTTGAGTCGGTTCAGCAAGCTTTTAGGATGTGTTACAGCCCAAGGAGCAGAGCTGTGCAAGTCAGACTCCACAGGAGTCACCTCCAGTTCTAGAGAACTGTAAAGATGCTCCAACACACAACACATGATTCCACCTGAGCAAAGAAGTACTGCTGCATTGCAGGGTGCTTCAGTGGAGGTTCAGGGCCACACTGAGGCTGCTATTTCCAGATTTGAGTGCACCATCTGGATGTACGAGCCCGGGCAGGTGCTCGCTCAAGGCTTTCTTTGCTGTACTTCAATACACAGAATAGACACATCCCCGCTTGTCAGGCAGGCTCTCCAGCTCCCCCTTGTCACCCCACTGTCCTTTCCAGCACCTGTTTCAGCTTGACTTTGTTTTCCTTGAAGGTAAGTGATGAGAATTACACAGATGAGATTGTTCAGAACTCATCAGTGTTTTGTACAATGGTCTTAATACTTCCCTCTTTCTCCTGGAAATACCTCTCTTAATGGGTCCTGCGACCACATATGGGGCTTCTGCCCATTCATGCTAATTTAATCTCTCCCATTGTTCATCAGAGCTTTTTTTCTGCCCTAACAGCCCCTTCTTTTTTTGGAGCAGTGACACAAATTATCATTAAGCAGGGCAATGCTCAAACCCTCAAGGGCTACAATTAGGTTTCAGGGTTCCGTGAGGGAGGACTGCACCAGAATACTATAATCCTTTCTTTATTCTTTAATGATCATTACACTCTCAATGTATTAATAAAACTCATTTCCTATCCTTCTGGATATGCAAGACAAAAGTAATTAAAACAAAAATTAAGAAGCTCTTGTTGTATGTAGTAACAACAAGGGTCCAAATTCAGTTTTCAGCAAAGCTCCACAGCTTGATTCTGTGCCCAAAAATGTCACCGAAAAATCTCATAGAATCACAGAATGGTCTCAGATGGAAGAGACATCAAAGATCATCTTGTTCCAAGTCCTCTGCCACAGGTAGGGACACCTTCCACTAGACCAGGTTGCTCAAAGCCCCATCCAACCTGTCAGTGATCACTTCCAGGGATGGGGCATCCATGACTTCCCTGGGTAACCCATGCCAGTGCGTTACCACCCTCACAGGGAAGAATTTCTTCCTAATATCTGTCACCATCTTTCAATTTAAAGCCATTGCCACTAGTCCTGTCACTCCATCCCTTGTCCAAAGTCCTTCCCCAGCTCTCTTGTGGCCACTTTAGGCACTGGAAGGTGCTCTAAGATCTCCCTGGAGCCTTCTCTTCTCCAAACTGAACAATCCCAACTCTCTCAGCCTGTTTCCATGGGAGAGGTGCTCAAGCCCTCTGATGATCTTTGTGGTCTCCCCTGGACTCACTCCAGCAGGTCCATGTCCTTTTGCGACCTTCTCTCGTATATTTTGGTGTCTCTGAGAGTTAAGTTTCTGTCCCTTACCATGCAGCTCATCAAGGACTGGGAGCAAGGCTGGGAACAGAAATGCATGAACTTCAAAGTCAAAGATGGGAGGAGTGGAGTATACTAAAAAATTTGAAGCCCAAACTTATATGTTTCCTGTGATGAAAACTAATTATAAAATCAGAATGCATTACCATAATTGTTTATATCTGTGTTTTAAGGAATTTGCTGTCTTCTGAATCTAATAAACGAAGGAACTGAAGCTTGACTGCTACAACAGTTTTTAATCTGTTTGGAAATTAGTCCAAACAATGAAGAAATGCTTTCCAGTACTACAAGAAAACGTTACAGTAAGGAAGGAAAATGGAAGGGAAAGAGAAACCTCTAAAAAAAAAAAAAAAAAGGAAACGAACAAAATGCTTAATTATTAATTGGGGATAATTAGGGGCAGAACGTACCTGCTTCACCTGGAGTGCAGGATGGGAAACAAGGGCATAGGAAGCATTGCCTTTGGCTCTCTGGCCCCACTCATCCCTCGTAGATGCCATACATTGCTCCCCAAGAAAGCTGGGAGCCAGGGGCCCTGGTGCCCTGGCTGGGAGGGGGTGGCAGGTTACAGACAGAGGATTATGATCCCAACCCTCATAAAGACTTGTGAGCGCCACGTTCTCCCTAAGGGTCGGCTGCAAATGAATATGGTACACTCTTGGCAAGCTAAATGTGCAATATCTGTCAAATAACACCATCTCGGTGTTTTCAGCCCTCGCAGCAAGGAAGTCTTCAAGCATCTGCTTATACCTCTGCAGCTGAGGCAGATTATTTCAAAGGATAAAACATCAGATAGAGAATAATTGCTTAAGAGAAGCCAAAGCAGACAGAGGTTTAGTATAACTATGTTTTGTATTAGCACAGTTCCTTTATCCTATTCTTGGCCATAAAAGAGAAATTAGTCTATTTCCCATATCTCTCACTTCTACAGCTGTTCACCTCATCACACTGTGCACAGAGTTGTTAGAGCTGCCTAAGATTAAACAAGTTTTTGGCAAAGATTGCAAGGTAGGCAGTTTTCTGTCAGATGGGGAGGACTGTGTAGGAGGTTAATAATATCAGGCACACCCAATGAGAGCAGTCATGGCACAGAGGCCAGTAAAAGCCCTAAAATCAACAGCACTTTTGAAATTGATCTCAACCCAATTTTTCACAGACGTGGTCAGGAGGCTTTCATTTGCTTCCTCATGAGAACATGTTCATATCACCTGAGCTCAGCTAATTTCTGTAGTTCAGGGTCAGCAAAGTTTCCAAGATCTGAATGAGCAAAGAGGGTAAATAAATGGTGTTTTTATCCTATTCCTGACCTTCCAGGTGCACACACAAATGCAGCAGTGGGAAGAAGCAGACCAGTTTTCAGCGTTGTTACCTGTGTTACACCTGTATGGGGCATCAAAACCCAGCTTTGGTTCCAATCTTTCAAAACACCAAGGCATGCACAGCTTCCATAATTTCACGGTGCATCTCATCTGTCTAAAGCTGAGTGTCACTGATCCCATGCATGGATGATACAGCTCTCAGTCCAATATTTAGCGCCCACTTAATTACCAGCACAGAGAGGTAGACTCAGTAGCTCCACACTGTAATATTGCAGGGACGCAGAAGTGCTCCAGAAACTCTCTGAACAGAAGCTCCCTGACTCAGAAACAAATCCTCTGACATTTTGCCTGCAGAAGCCAGCTAAAAATATCCTCTTAATCATGATTTGGCCAAAATAATCTTTTGCAAGGGTGAAACAGTGAGTGTCCAACCATTGCTGGAGAATGAATGTGCCAAAAGTCCAGCTGAGTGCCCAGATGAGCGCCCAGCTGAGGCAGCTGTGGGTGCTGAAGGCAGAGGTCAGCTGATTATCCACAAGGTACAGTGGGGTGAATTTCTCACACTTCTCAGCCAATGCAAAGTCCTCTCCCTCTTTTCTTTTTGAGGATGAAAGTAGCATTTGTGGCTTGCTGAAAAAAAAGGAAAAAAAAAAGAAAGAAAATGAAGCTTGCTAGAGGACATTCTGTTTCTAATCCAGCTTGCGTGCAACTCCCTCATGTTCCTGAAATTTCTGCAGCAATAGGTGTTTGTTGTACTCCTGTATGGAATCTCAAACAGTTTTATAACAGCATCTCCTTGGATGTCTCACTACTCCTAAAAACAATGTTGTGTTAGAATTGTTTGCTTTTTTTCCTTTCTGTTTCAAGATTTTAAAAGGCAGCTGCTAGAGATCGATTTTCATTTTTTAAAATAGTCCACTCCTAAATAATACAGCATCATGTGCCTCTCAGATGGAGATCACACTTTGTCCGTGTGCTTAACCGAGCTGCTTTCCTTGGGAAAATATCACAGCTGGGATGTGACCTGCTTCTAGACTTTGATTTCATTTCTGCAAGAAAGCAGTCCACCACAGCTTGTTAGCCCTTTGAGCAGGATTTGCGTGTTACTGACTCGGGCCAAGCACAGCGTTAGCCCTCAATAGTAATAATGAGTTGTGAAAGGAGTTCATAACTGGATGTGTGAGGTAGAGAATATTTGAAGAGCAAAGGTTGACAGTATTCTCGGGGATAATGGCATTATTTCAGGGGAATCTCTGTAAGCAGCATGTATGAGAGGAATTTGTCCCCGACAGACCACATTGCCAGCCTCCTTGCTGCCTGCACCTACTTTAGTTTTCCAGCCCTTTTCCAAATAGCAGTTCTTCTTCAAACTCTTTGGAACCATGGACTTTCTGAAAACACTCCCAGGAGGAGTTTAGCACACCATATAAAATAAAGTAATAAAATAAAATAAAATAAAATATGAAGATAACAAATCCAGAGACTGATTAGTAATAGTTATGCAAACCTTGGTATTTGAAAAGTGCTACAGATTTTGTTGTACATTCATCCTGCTAGGACAAGTACTTTGTAAGTAATCACAATTTTGCTGCCTCAGAGAATGGGATTTCAGCTGCTTCCTGCTCAATACAGTGAACATCCGAACCACAGGGGAAAAAAAATTCAATCAGAAATCTCTCCATTTTCACAAATTTCTTCCAGGTGCTCTGCATAGCTGCTCACACAGTGCATTCTGCCTGCTTTAATGAACTGTTTGTTGTTGCTACTACAGGAAGCACTTGTGTGAGGGTATGAACTCCCTGGCAATACCTTGTGCATGGGAAGCAGTACTCTTTTGACCTCTTTCAGCCTCTCCATTCTCGTATTCTTCTCATCAAAAGATTTGTATGCTGAAGTCGATGTGCACAAACTCAACGTTTTTGCATTTGAATCGCACGTATACATCAGCCTTCTTTTCTCCCCCCTATTTTCTTTTGTACATCTTCCTGTGCCTGTAAATGCCCAGAAAAAGCTGTAGAGTATATCCTTTTGGGTCCCAATTAAGATTCTGAACTGCTGTTCTCTGTATGATAACAACCTGAAGTGCTGACAACACGCTACCTGTCAACAGGCAAATGAAGGCCAACCATCTGTTCTACTATAAATTGTCTCCATTACTCTCAACTTGAAAATCTGCTTTAAAGACTCCTCAATTATCTAGTAACCTGAGCCAAATGATGCAGTGTTATTTTAACTAAAATCGTCATTGTATACAAGAAAAATAAACATTAAAAGCTCTGAACAAAGAAAGACTTTTGAAAAGTTGGTTTGTATCTGATTTTTTGTGTATGGCTCTGATGTTTGTGCTGGAGCAACTCAGAGTTGCAGAAGCAAAGAGTATCAGATTACTGCTGGTTGAAAACCTGAATTTCAAGGGATAGAGAGCTGGCTATACCCTCCTGCTCAGGAGCTTTCATCTCAAACAGGTTTGAATTTAGTTTAGTTTAGTTTAATTGGCCTTGCACCTACTTCCAGATTTTTCAAGTCCAAAAGTAAAGATCAGCAAAACCAGGCACTAAAGCAAGGTTTCAGCTTTTGCCTGTTTTCCCATTCCTAGAACATTGCCTATTCCTCAGGCTGTCTTCAAGCCCTTGTACTGCTAGCTGGTTTCTCTCTTTTGTGACCTGTTACGTCCCTGACCCCTACGGAGAGTTTAAAATGGGACACAGTACAGAATTTATATGGAAATAAATGAACACATCCATTGAACTGCATGTAAAAGTGCTCAGATTTTGAACACAGGGTTCATTACACTTCTATTTTAGTCATAGAGCCAGAAAATTCAGTAGTCTTCCTATGCACAAAGTAAATATATTTAAATTCTATCCATGCTTTTTAATGTCTAAAGATTACAGATAGCAAAAATTTCATTGATTGAAGGAAAAATAGTAGAAAAGTACTTGGGCTTAGCTATGCAGATGAAAGAATTAGAATGTGGGATTCTACCGGAAAACCTGCAGACATCTTCAGAACCATCTTTAGGTGCAGGTGGTAACTCGAGGTTTCAAAGACAGCAAAGAAGAAAATCCAAAATAGGGAGACATAGGCATGTAAATGTTTTTGTTACTGTGCTGACTTTTACAAAGCCATCCACCTGTATAATGCCTTATTGACAAGACAATGGCCACAATTTGCAGCACTTAAATGACATAGAAACACTCCAAAATACTTAGCAACGAAACAACAGTACTTGATCCTATGCTATGGATCCAGCAACATGAAATAACTGCTTTTTATACAGCCTTGTGTTGGAATAACAGTTTGTGCTCTGTGGTACTTACTAGGGAAGTTAAACACAAAGAAGAATAAGATGACACAGTTGCCTTCATTATGAATGCCTTTTTGAAGGTTCATATTTCCTCCTTCATACAAAAGAAAGGCAGGAACTTATAGACTGTACTAGATATTTCCAAGAAATTCAAAATATGAGGCAAAGGTAAAAATTGATTTAATGAATCAGAGTGATATCAGTGTGACCACTATAATATATATAAATGAGTCAGATCATTGTCCTTCAACACAAATAAGGTGCAGCCTTCAACAGAGGTATGAATTTGTGTTTGTCATGACCCTTGAGATACTGTTTTCAGTTTATGGGCTTTATTTTTCCTCCCACAGATTTCTGCGTAAAGGAAAGTCTGCCTCCTACTTTGATCACTAAATTAATTTGGGGTTTGCTGGCTGGATGATCTGATGGGAGTTCTGGTTTCTGGTTAGGTCTGCCATTCTCCTTCCTGACACCTGTAGCCAAGGTTTCGATCCAGTGCAGTTGTGGTTCCCTTTGCACCAGCAGCACCATGCAACTGCCTGCATTTGCTGCTGGCATTTACAGCTGCCCACTGGTGCAAATAGCCCTAGAACCAACATACCCCATCCTCCTTATACAAGTATTTCAAAATAGTAAAACACAGTGCTGTTTGTATTTCTGCCAGCTTCCTGTGGTATATAATCTGAAGCAACGCAGACTGCTTAAATTTAATTACCCTCTCTGGCAGCTACATCCAGTATGTATTCAATGAGCTTTATGTTACCCAATGCAATATAGAATCTATCCACACACGTCTGCCTCTGACCACCTCTCTGTAGCCACGAAATCCTCAGTGAATGGCCAAAGTTGGTACAAGTTCATTCAGTAGGTGACTCATCAAAGAGCTGGTCTGTCTCCAAATAAACACTTGAGCCAAATTGAAACAATATCACATTATCTTAAATTTAGAATTACATCTGAAACAAATCCGGAGAGAATATAGGAAATCTATTTTATTAAATCTGTACCTACATTCCAAATCAAGGACTCTTTTGCATTTTCGAAGAGATGGCGTGTGAAGATCACCATTTCTCAGTGTCTCAAACCAAAGAAAGGTTAAATCAGGCACCAAATGTAATCCAGGTTAGATCTCTGGTCAGCCAGACATATCTCTGTGCTGTTTCAGACCTACATTCAATACTCACATCTCTACTCATAAACTGTTTGGAGACTGGGGGCAGGGTGAGGCTCTCCAAGTCTAAACCAATAAAGCCAAGAACTTGTTTGCATCACACAATTGCTTACCCTGTGAACTACAACCATCTCATTTCTTGTGCTTCAGTCAGCAACAGTTCATAAAAGACCTGAGCATCACCTTCTAAGCAAATACGTCAAAACAGTATTCCAGCAAAAAGTGAAATACATGATATATAAGTACCTATTAACTGATGTAATGCCCAGTAAGGGAAGAAGGAAATGTATATTCAATGATGTGACAGGTATTTCAAAGCACCACATAATTAGCTTTGTTTAGTTATTTTAATTTTGTTTTTATTGGCAAGATGCAGTATGAAAAAATCTACTAATTAGATAGGAAGTTCCCCTAAAGACATCTATCAACTGTTTCTATTAATACAGGGAACTGTGAGTAAGTAGGTAGGATGGAAAAACATTCAGAAACAACTTTTAGTTAATTAAATTGAGGTCTGGATGCAAAATACTTTTTCCCCGTCGACAAATGTTCAATCATATTTCTCAGAAAACTGGAGTGAAAAATAATCTTAAATCTGCAGAACCTGTCAGAAGTTAGATTTCCATCTACTTTATTTCTCATAACTTCAACACAGTAACACTACCTATATTATCTCTATGGCTTGCTGAACTCCATGGAGAAAGCCACTGTCACCCACAGTAAGAGCTGTGTTATGGGCATTATAAAGGTGTAGGATGGTAGAACTTTGTTAACTTGCACTCCTTGGCCTCACACAGTTGCAGAGTAATAGTACAGAGTACGGAAGTATCACCTACTGCTGAGTCTGACTTCTCCCAGACAGAAAACCAGGATTTTTTTTAATTCTCTGAACTAAAAAAATTTAAAAATACCTTTTGCGATAATCAGGCTGGCCATGTTACCATCTGAGTTTCTACCCTGCAGGCTAGGCTGTTGGTCAGTGGAGGTTAAATGGTGCAGGAGTGCATCAACAGCCTCCAAGGAAAGATTTAGATTCGGTAGGTTTCAGTAATACATGGCCACAACTTGAAGGCAGTGTCCTCTGGTTCTAACGACGCCACAGAGTAGCAGGGAAGGAAGCAGGGCAGTAGCGTATGACTTAATACACATTCATTGAATATTTAGAGTCCTTGTGCTGCTCTGACCAGGCAGTCCAGAAAGGGCAGAAGACAGCCACATCCTCCTCACTGTGTAGGCTGGAGCAATCCTCAGGAGACCCTTTCTGAGGAGCCTACGTAGACACCTGGCATTGCATTAGCACCAAGATTAGAGTGCAATTTAATGCCCACTGAACTTAGCTGGGATATTTACCTGGATGTGCCGGGTGCAGGAATCTGATGGGTCTGGAGAGAGCAGACAGGATGGGCATCACCTGGCAAGAGAAGAGGTAATATGGACAAGCACCTAAGCAGCAGAGGTGGTCATGGATCCCAGGAGTCCCTACAGCCTTGTGACCAGCCTCTGGGTGAGCAGGCAGCCCAGCACGGAGCCTGGGTACATGTGGGAATCTGAGGGAGTGTCTCCTTCACACACGGTGTGGGGATTCCTGCAAGTCACGCGGAGTTCGGCTGCTGTGGGAAGGGAAGGATGCAGAGCCAGTTACAGGGGATTGACAAGGCAAGGTCCACTGAAGGACAGGCAGACAGCGCCTGTTCTCCCTACAGATCTGGTACTGAGAGGGGCAGGCGGATGTCCAAGATTGAAAAGAAGCCCCACTTTAGCTCCTGATGTACACATACATAACGCAGGTAGCAGTAAAGGAACAGCTGAAGAGTGAATTTGCTAAACAGATACAGCACACAGTGCTCTGTGTAGCATTTCTCTTCACATTTAGAAAATAACTAGATCTCATGCTTATTTTGCCTCCCTTCTCTATATCTAAATTCATATTCTTTACCACCTGCGTGTGCAGAATGGAATAAATAATGATTACCACTGTGATGGAGAACTACTGCTAAAATCCCAGTAAGTCATCAAATGGTTGTTACGTACAAAGATAATGCAGTCAATAGTGAGGCTTTTTCAGCAGGGTTAGGCAGCAACACTATATGTGCATGTTTTATTAGTTACAAAAATGGGTATTTCAGTAGAAGCACCACATGTAGATCAAACTGACAGACTCCTTTGGGATTAAGCCCCATCGCCTTCTGAATGCAAGACAAGCATAAAACCACTGCAGCAACGGGGAAAAAAAATCAGCTTGAAAATAATTAAACAGCAAGGCAGCCACCCATAATGATATTCAGCAGAACACATTAGGGACAGTTTGCTGGGAATGCACAAGAGCACTCCAGTTGTTTAATTAACATTGAAACGGCGGTTCCACAAGAACTAAAAATCCTGTTAATTTA
This sequence comes from Atrichornis clamosus, assembly GCA_013400975.1. Classification (NCBI taxonomy): domain Eukaryota; kingdom Metazoa; phylum Chordata; class Aves; order Passeriformes; family Menuridae; genus Atrichornis; species Atrichornis clamosus. The sequence goes on from WBMZ01008290.1 coordinate 111,143, forward strand.
TGTGTCTCTTAATGATGCTCATTTAAATACTGTCAACTTTTCTCCAGTTTAATATTCATGATTTTTAGTCATTAAAACACCACTCTCAGCTTGTGGATTCACCGAGAAACACAAATTGTTTGATGATGATGTCAGTTCTTAAAAAGTTTTTTTCCCCTTAAAGAGTAAATATCCCAATGCTCATCACTAGGGTCATTGTAGTCTGCTCTATAAATATCATTTTTATCATTCTTATAATATAATAAACTACAATGTTCTCTTTCACCTTCAAAGCCGAGCCCTGCTTGCATAGTCAGAAGTTATTTATGTAAAGGTAGTTATCTTTTTATGACGGAGCATCTCAGCTGGTTAATGTAATGGCTTTATATATTGGGACACTGGGCTCAAGTCCCACTTTAGATTATAAAAACTATTTTCATCCAGGGTAGGAAACATTACATTAAAGATAATTTTAGTGCTGGAAAGACGCTTGCAGCTGGATATTAAAAAGATACTGCCAATGTAGGCAGAAGTCAAATTTTGACCTCCCCAGAATTAGTATATCCGTGGTCTGAATGAACACTTGATTCCATGAAACCTTTGTTTATGCTGTCCTTTTCCTGTGCTGGCAAGTTTAGATAGTCTCTGATGCTGTCTCTTTGGCAAAAACTATAATGTAGCCTTCTGTGACTTGGACTTGTTCAGAAAAATATCATATATTGATCTTGTACTGTCAGAGAAAATCCATTAAGGTTGTTATAAATAAAAAAATATGGCTTAATTATACAGTTAATCTTTCTGCTTTATAATGAGAATTTGGAAAATATATGCTTTATAATGAAAATTCAAGGAAAAGCTGAACGTTTTCAGCAAGATGGGGAGCAGGACTTTTGGGACAGTACAAGAATGGACAACGACAGATGGACATTTAAATGGTCTTCTCTTACAAGTGCATTTCTCCCTACTATTTCTCTTCTAAGTACCAGACCATAACATCTTCTTAATTCCTTCCTTTGATGATGCCATGTTTTCCTAGGCAAGATATGTTATTACTTTTATTCTTCTTTTTAATACCCAAACAATTGGAAGTGTATCTTATTAAATATTTTACTTTTTTCTCTGAGTGGATTGTAAAAAAATATAAATAAAAGGCATAGGTTCAAGCTTAAAAGAGGTTATATACAAAGAGCAGATGAAATCTTGTTAGCACTCCAATTCCCACTGCATACTTTTAAGACCTAGCTGAGTTCCCTGTCTCAGGGTTTTTTTATTATTCCTGTCAGATTTCCAGTGCACATTGAAATGCAACAGTGCCATATAATTTTTCTGAAAGACAGTTTGTTTGGCATTTTAGACAGACATCCAACACAACAAAATGTACTTTATTATACAGAGAGAAAAATACTCTGTGAACCAGGCAGCACAGAACTTACACTACCTGATTAGTAGCAAAGCCAATATTTATCACCTACTTCTGCTCATTTCAGTTTTTGCATCTTATCCTTTCCCTGTTGTTTCATATTTACAATCTCCACTTCGTAACAAAATATCTTAATGTGGTTTGCCTCTGAAAAAAACCAGTCATAACTAGATGGTCTAGACATAATCTTAATTACCAAAATAGTGTCCCATGTCTGAAATGCTTTTATGCAGTTACTGTTGCTATTTTCTTCCAGAAGCATTTCAATTAAGCAAGTAATCTGTATTAATTTAGTGTGTACACATTTTAATGTAATATACCTTATTTTCAGCATCAGTCATCCCTGAAGAGATCTTTCTATTTATTTTAGTAGTCTAAATGTTCTTTTTTCAGCCAAGGATTCTTTTTTCATTACACCTTATGAAGGCCTAATTATGAAATTCACTTTCTTGGGGCCATAATTTTGGAATAAAGCCTGATACATAGTTTGAGCATGAAATATATGACCATCTTTATTCTGTTTTAATCCATAATAGATTTTCTCCAGTAAAAGTGCATTTTAGCTCCAGATTGATCTATGAATGGTCTATGCAATTCCAATGCCCTTATTATTTTCATGTTGATCATATGGAAAAAAAAATGCTTATTAACTTCTTTTTTTTTTTTTTAACCAAAAAAAGATGCAGGTTTTAAGGGAAAATATATTAATTCTATCCGTGGTAACATTAATCTGTTTGCATCATTACAGATAAATTTGATAACATAAACTATATATGATAACTTACACAGTCCTTCCATTTTTGTATTTATACTTCCATACCCAATATACCCTTTTGACATTGCTTTCAAGAAGCAGTTATTATCTTTTGAAACTTAGGCATTGCCTGTAAACTGGTTCCCCAATGAAAGTTTCCATTACATTAAATTGGTATTTTGTATAGCCAGCATGAAGTAATCAGCATATGATATCTATTCCCAGTACATTTATTTACTAAACTTCTTCAGTGTCCCTAATCTTTGCCACTAATGGTTCAATAATTAAACAAATTATAATGAACAGTCTTCTCTTGTTCCTTGTTTTTGAAGCACTTGAACCCAATGCACAAGGAAAGTCGTTTCACATGCTAATTCAATTCTGAAAGCATTTTTCATGTTTCTCCAACATTCCAATTAAACACAGAGATCCTACCAAGAAAAACAGAACACTTTCTCTGTACCTATACATTGTGAAAAAGCCTCATTTTCAGAATCTGTGATGTGCTAAATGTCACAGAAGAATTTCTTGCACTTACCTAAGGGAATTCTTTTCTTAAAATACAGATTGGTTTGCATCAGCATAAGCTTTCTTGTCCTAACTCCACCAGGACTCAGTGGAAAATACTTGGCTCAGGAGGAAGGTTGATTAGGTTCATCCTGATTTGGAAGGAGTTTCAAAACTATTTGTAAGTGAAGAAAGTTGTCAGCTAAGTATTCAATTTTCAACTAGAAAACAGCCTTCCTGAAGAACGAAGGTACTTGGGTCCCAAACATTTCAGAGAGGTATCCAGAGGGTGCATTACTTTTCCCTATTTGTAATGATAAAACTGTAACTTCTGTGCCTCTATCGCCAAATTATGAACCTCCATTACACAGTCAGACGTTTTGAAAGCCTGCAATATATCAGCAGATCCTCCCTGTTTGCATATCATCAATATGCATTTGTGCAGAGATATGACACTTGCATTTTATGAATCCCTTTATTTTGCTTGACCTTGTTTCTGAGCACTTCTTCTTGTTCTTACGGCTATCTCAGATCATCTATTAAAATTAAATCTGGCTGCTAATGTGTCTAACTTCTTCCCCATGGACAAGAAAAAATTACCAGAGAAACAGAAGTTCTTTCTGGGTTTTGGCTCCTGTTTTTGTCAGTAGCGGCTCTGCCTGAGAATGGGTGTTTCACTTTTTTACCCTAATGAAAGTCTATCTCATTATGAGACCTGCAAAGTGCAAACTTGTTGCTCTAAGTCTACATGTTTGCGTCTATCTCATGCTTTTCCTAAAAATCCACTATGGTAAATCCACTATGCAAGCTAACATATATCTCTTTATAATTGCTTTAAAGGCTCCTTCCTAGGATTTTGAAGATAAATTCTGTAAGAGATTGCCCAGCATAAAATTATTGTGTGATTTTCTCTTTTATTCACACTTTCTTTCAGTGCTGCTTAATCTCCCTCCTTTCCTCTGACATGGACTTTATTTTTATGAATACCAATGCACAGTCAGAGATACTGCTGTTCTTATTCTAATATTGAGAATTTCACATAATGGACTTTCTGATATCAAAATTAAATCACCTGGAGTATGTATTTTGAGAGATTCAGAGAAATAAATATATTCCGTTAAGTCATAGAAATCTTCCAATGTCCATCAACTCTGGGTTTTATAAACTGATTTCAACATTTAAGCTTTTTTAGTGAAGCTTCTGGAATACTTGTTTATGTATCCTGGACTGGGCTGATGCATCAACAATTGTCTGTGAATCCAGACCTGCTGCAAGCACTAATCAAACACTAAAATTTTATATGGGTAAACATCAGTGACAAAGTCATCATCTTCCTTCTGCATCTGTTTTGAAACTTTTACAGTTCAGCACTACTTGTGTAGGCATTCATAAACACACAGGTTTTAATGGGAGCAAAACACTCCTATAGAGAGCTCCCAAGGGCCTTTTGGTGTCATTTATTTTTTCCTTCAGGTGAGCTTCCTGATGAGTCACTAGCCACATTTCCCTTTTTTATTGCTTTTAGTTTGTGCTTTGGTGAGGTTTGGGTTTGTTCAATTTTTTTTTTAAATAAAAGGCATCTTTTAATAGCTTGCTTTTGCTCCATATTTAAAATCTGGTATGCCCGTCCCTTTTTTTTTTACTCTTTCCATATTTAGTAGCAGTATTAAGCTTCACCTTTATTTTGTAGCATCTCCTCATTATCCTTGTGCGGGGTTTTTTGTACCTCCATATCTTCTAATCAGACTTCTTCTGATTATATTCAACATCATACCAAATTTTAGCATGACTTTAAACTATACTTTAACCCTATGCTAAGTTTTTGCTTTGTTCTATGTTTTCTGGTATCCATATTAGTAATTGCAAACTTTCTTCATGTTGGCTCTTGTAGTTGTTACTTGTTATTTGTTGGAAATTTGTTTCTTAAACTGTATCTTTATAATTTTAGCACAAAACTCATTATATAAATTTTTTGCCATCAAGGCACTATTTTTTCACAGTACAAGCACTGTGTTTTATTACATTCAAAAGGCATCCCAATTCCCTTTCTCTTATAGTTAATGAGCCCTCAGGTGAAATACAGTTAACTTGAGTCTAATCAGTGCCTATTTGTTCTTGCTTCCAGCAATGAGGTCAGGAACTTTTGGACTTCCCCTGGCACACAGAAAGCATAGGTTTAACTTACCTGATACATATTTAGGGTTGTTGAGAACTCTGGAGCATAGTGCTCCTATGGAGATGTTTGCAGATTTGTGTTAATAAAGTCCCCTTGGTTGCGCTCCACTGTTTTCTCTTTTGATGTCCAGAAAACTAATCACTATAATAATATAACTCTGCTATGCCTGGATGACTTCATTTATTGCATCCTCAAACCCTGATACTTTTTGAATTTTATTTGACTATCATAATGCAAAGTGTTAGGCATTTGCTTGTCAAGTGGCAAACGAGTTGCATGTCTGTGGCCAGCTTTTCAAGCACTGGAATTGTCCTTACACTCTTGTTTTTCAGTTCTATCCATTAGGTCACAGACTTCCCCTTGCTTGTTCCCTCTCTGTCCCCATGACTCTTGCATAATTGGTTTCATATTGGCCCACTTTCAGCTGGAGATGTAGAAGGTATCCCTTGCTAGCACTGTAAAATAGCCAATTTGCAGATAGGAAGAATGTTCTCATTGAAGGTTGGAGGTGGATGTTTGAATCTCCTCAGCTGGAGCAAAATTTAACCTAAATTCCTTCATTCTGAGAACATTGTCATCACAAGCTTTTGCTGCTTTGTCCTGTTCTTTCCCATGCCCCTTGTGCATTTTAAGCATAGGAAGTGTTACTGTCTTTGTACCTTGTTCAGAGAGTTCACTGACTACAGACCTCAAAGAACTCCTTAAATACAAAAGAGCCAGAGTTTTGGATGTTTCCACTAGCACTGCCTATTGCCTAGTTTAAGTTCCCTCCCATTGCTATGTTTGTTGGCTTAATTCTCTCCAGCCCACGTACAGAAATCTCAGGCACGTGTCTTTTCCTTTTTAACTCTATTCCCACAACTAAGAACCTAGTTTTAAGTAGTCCAACACTGAACACCAAGAGCCCTAGCTCCTTTCGGGATCTATCCCATAAGTCTGGTCTGTTGTTGTCCTCAAGTCCTAAATCTGCACCCTAAGAACCATTTATTTCCTACCCCAGACATATCTCTAGTCCCAAAGAAGCATGTCCCTGCCTGATTCACCTGGGGTCACCAAGGCCTAGAAAGAATTGACAGAATAGTGATATAAATCTAAGTTTCTTTCACAAAATAGCCAGAAAAAAATACCTCTCTTCTTTAAAACAGTAATTAAATAACTGTATCTCCTTCCTCCTAACAGCCTATTGAAGGGACATTTAAATAGGACAAGGCAAAAGCTTAATCCATCATAGCATAATAATGATATATTGTTTGGCCTGGGCAGAGAATTGTGCTACAGTATAGTGATTAAAGTATTCATTTATAAAAACTTTTTCAATTAGTGCATGAGTAAATACTAAAGTCAAAATTCAGCAAAGTACTCAAGCACATGTTAAATCACACAGACTGTACAATCAGTGTGGTGCACATGTTCTTCTTGTCTACAGTTGAAAATTTTGTAATTCTTGGCATTAGTTTGTTTTCATGGGTTAGAAACACAGGAGAAGATGAAACGAACCTAAAAAGATACAGTACACAGTAGATTGGCAGTTATCTTTTGGCAGTTACCTTTTTCTTTTTTTTTCCTAAATAAAAATCAAACTAAGATTATAGATTCACAGGCATGAAGGTAAGGAGAGCACAGGCTTTCATCTTCTGGACCAGCAACCAACTTCATTAGGATTTACTTGCAAGAATGAACAATTATTTGATCAGCAAAGACTTAACAGACTTCATGGACTGCCCTGTACTTGGCTGAGCTGCACCTTTGTGTTCATCCCCTTACAATGCAAAGCATGTTTTGACTTAAAGCAGGTTTAGAATGAATTCATAACTCTTTGTATAAAGTGTCATGCAAGAAGCCTCAGTGCTACCCCCTCCACCCTGTGAGAGGAACTGGACTCTCACATTTTCAGATGTGCTGCTCCTGCTGACAGCCAGTCAATGCCAAGAAACTGACTGTCAAGAAAATTTCTGTGCAGAAAGAGTGAAGATTCAGAGATCAGGTTTTATAAGGTTTTCCCCATCTCCCTCCTGCCCTTCATGAAGCAGCAATGTTCTTTTTGAAAGTAGGATTTGAATGAGAGGTGCTGCCTTGCAGTAATTTACAAACAGCACAGCAATTTACAAACATATTTCATTACAGTTATTTATTTAGAAAAATTAAAGTTAAATGTTTACCCTCCTAATTGACCACAGGGAACCAAATATTTTGTGAATGTAAATTAAAACTGTGATTAAAATATAAGCAGCACTTTCTTAATATTCCTAGTGATGTCTGGTACAAGCAACATTAACATAAATTCATATATTTTCTTATCTCTCCAAACCCATATTTTTATTCAAATGAAATGTTTATTATTTATTATTATCTTGGTGGGAGTTGGAGTTTATGCCTCTATAAAGAATCTATGCTGTCATATTTTCTTTATCCCATATTTGCCAGGTTGCCTTGTGGTTCATTTATTTGTTAAATGTATTGATCTACTCCAGCCATTATGCACTTTCTAAACAACTGTGGACTAATTGGTATTCATGTGTTGGGAGTATTTTCTTATAGTAGTGAAGTGGTACAGTGAAGTTCATAACCAAGCAATAGTTTAGTGCACCGTTTTTGCAAATATTAAAAAAGCCCAAGTTAAAAAATGTTGTAAGAAACATTAAGTGAATTTTTATAAAGGATTTTTTTCTGTTCTCTGAAAATACAAGCAAAAGAACATGAGAGTAAAGCAGTGCTGATCAAACCAGTCATTCAAGAACTACACAGTCCTGTCTCTAGCTGTGTGTATGCAAACAGCTTCACGCCTCTTGAACTCTCTGTAACTCCTCAAAACAGCTTTAAAAAATCTTCTATTCACAGATAACACCCTCTCCCTCACTCAGAACTCAACTCCAGCTTGTATCTCCTGCCCCTGGAAGGCTGCTTAAGGCCAGTCCTGATTCTAAGCTGATCCATGCAGACCAAAACCACAGCCAAGACTCAGGTTCTCAACAAGAGCTATCTCTTATTACAGTGGTTTTATATGATAGTGTTTCCAAGCAGCAGTTTAGCAGTCCTTGCCAAAGTCCATGACTTTGTCCAGCACAGGCAGTGAGTTAAATACTTGAATACACTGAGAGATCCAATTTACATTCTTCTATGAATATACTTCTTGCCTGGGGCCTGGCAGCATCAGCAGGCAGCAGGAGCTATCAGGAGAAAACAGCCTCAATTCAGCAAAGCCACTTTATTTTGATCCTACCTTGTGCCCTGCTAAGTTATTTGTGAGACTGTCCAGCGTCAAATCCTCTGCTAGCAAAGGAGTTTTATTCTTCCTTGCCCAAAGAACAAAACCACATCTCCCACTTTGAACATGTTGGATACAGCACTGTGTGGTGGCTCACAACAACCACCTCCCTCCCCACCCCGGCCCGACCATTTGAGCAAAGGTAAATGTGTTTGAAATGTCAAGATAAAGTCCAGAGACTTCTTGAACCACTTCTCAACAGCAAGGAGAGGGTTTTCATTAAGGGCCAGGTCACCCTTCTTTCTGGGGTCAAGAGATGACTTTCCTAAGTGTATCCACACTGACATTTGCTGTTACCCATCGAAAGCAGAAACACAGAACAGAGTCATAAATTGAGTTCAGTTTTGTTCCTTGTCAATTGTGTGGCTTTAGCTGGTAGAAAGTAAGACTGAAGGCTTTTGAGCAAATATTAAACATCAACAAGTTTCCTGGTTTATAAATAAACCTTGTGGCTTCATGGAAAATATTACATCTGTGTTTACTTCTGCTTTAAAGGCATCTGCACTAAAATTTGGGAATTAAAAGTTGACATCTTACTTTGCTAACATGACAGAGCATGCAGTGATACCCCTATATTGTGTACACTGTCCTCTATGAGGAATAGATTAATGTTGTTATTTAAATTGTCATCATCTATAACAGCTTTAATCACAGACTAACATTACACTGTGACTTTGCCACACATGCACAGAAAAAAATTCTCTCTCTGTTCTACAAATGGTGAACCAGCCACAAAAAAGCAAAGGGAGCAAGTTAAAAGTGATGTATTTATTTTTACATCAAATCAGTTATGCATAAAATGTTGATCATAAAAATAAAATATTAACGTATTAGCTGTCCTCTTTTTGTTTTTCCATTAGCTTGAAAGCAGAGCTCATTAGACAGGTTCACCTTTGTTTGTACATGGGTTCCAGTCAGTACCACTTTCAGGTTTTCACAAACCAAAATGATGTCTGACATGTCCTTTACTATAAGGGAATCTTTCTGCATCTGAGGGATTCCACAGAGATTTAAACAAAAGCCAACAATCACACTAATGTTACTTTCATTTTAGGCCTGTGTGTACCTTATTAAAACTGATGTAGCATCTGGAGTTTAAGAAAAGGTGAATGCTTTTGAAATCTGAGAGTTTGCTGGATTTCTAGGCCCTGTTCTGAGCCTAGAGAGGAGAATATATTTCACCATTTTCCTAGGCTTGCAAGAAAATCACACAAAAAATGGTGTCACCCTGTGCTGTAGACTTAATTACTTCTCATCACTACTAATAGAAATAGGGATGTTTCTCCATGTGACAGGCCCTGCAGTACAGAAGAAATAACTTGTTACTATAAGAGGACTGAAACAAGACACAAGCAGATTTTAGAGATATTATGCATGCAGAAAAGCACTGGTTTTGACCAACAGGAGGTGTTTCATTTATAACCAATACCAATATCATCATCTGATTCACAACTGACTAGAAGTTTTGCAGCTGAAATCGATGAACGGAAGGAACTATGACTCAGAGTCTCCAAAGCGTTGAGCCACCTAACTCCCACAGAAATCAAGGCACCAAAATACCTGAAAGGGTGGTGGCCTTTTCACCCCTTAATAAGAGAAGGGCTCATAAGACTGGTACAGGTTAAGAACAACCAGAAGTTGCAGAAACCAGAGTCAGCTAATTATCGCTGTTTTGTGCAGATCTATTAGTACTCCTCACACCTTTGCTCCCAGATCTGCTCCAGTTGGTAGTTTCAATCATCAGTGTGCTCACAGTAAGGCTGCATTAGCAAAGGCATCTTGCAGCTGGATCTTGGGTTCTGGACTCATTCCAGTACATTAACGTGTTCTGGGAGTCTTACATTTATCAGAAGGGCAAGAGCCCAGTTTCTACCCAATATATAAACTTTGCAGTCAAGACTGCAGAAAAGTCTGCAGTTTAACTCCATGGATTTCCAGATGCGCCAATGCAGAGACCGAGGCCACATGCCTTTCACCACAGGTTGATCCTGTGCTTTGCATGCCTGAGATTTGTCTTGTATGACTTTAGAAAGTCATCCATTCCTTCATTTAGGGAGGACCTAATTTGTCTTTGTACTTCTCCTGCGCCTCGAGTTAGAAGACAGACACATTCATAATGCATGGTTTTGTGATGTGTGCTCCATGACAGCTACAATCTGTGAACCACACACCAAAACTCCCTGAGAAAAGCACTTGCTGAGAGCCGAGGCCAGTCACACATAACACCCCTCTCCTTCACGCCACACTTTCCCATGGTGAGGGTACTCCTTTCTACCCTCCATCCCAAAGGCTTCACTGTTGGAAAACTCTTCAGCATCTGCATATTGACAAGCGATACACAAATACGCATCCGTCCCCAGTTCTTCATGTCTCACCCTCTGAAACAACACATTTGCTTTTAAGGTACATTTAAACAAGAGAGATTCGGAAAACTTCACATCATCTTCAGAGTCAGTGAAAAATTTAACTGGCAACTACATTACAAATACATTTAATGCATTAGTCTGTCTCATGTAACTGAGATTAATAAATGCAAGGCTTAGATTTGTTCCTTCAGTATCCAGCAGTACATGCTTTCTGACGAGTCATCTTGCTTTTCTGATTGCTCTCCTTACAGGCTCAGGGAAGAGCGCAAGTCAGTTTTTAAAATGTATCCACTTCCTGAGATTGCTTTCAGAACAGCCAGAACAGCAATCCTCTTGTGTTAGGAAGCTGTGGCTCTCCTGAAGGGGGGGTCTCCAGCTGGGTCAGGAACGTCGCCCCCTTCTCTCCCGCCTCAGAGGCTCTCCTGGATGGAGGCAGAGCTGATCGCCTGCCTGGCTCGGGTGCACTCATGGGATCATTTTAGGTGAATGATCTGTCGTCTTCACCAGCTCCATGTCCCTTCCCAGTCTGCTTGGAGGTTACAGCTGTGATTAAAACCTCGAACAGGTCATTTTTCCCAGCAGATCACAATGGTTGAAATCAATAGGAGATTTTACAGTAATGCAGTAATGGTCCATATAATGAGGCTCAGGCTGGAAAATTTCTAGTGAAGGCCTGTGCCTGGGAAATTCTGTACCTCTAGTTTACAAAAAGAGGGGGGACAAGGTTTCTTTTTTTTTTCATGGCTCAGTGTAAAATGTTCCTCCTAATTTTCACATTTCCTTACATGCAGCGGCCATGGGATTTATCAATATTGTCATTCATGGAGGCAAATGCTGTAAATAACCCACCTAAGAATGTGACTTTAAAAAAGGAGGGATGTGAAGCCCTTTTGGGTAGAAGAGATGTCCTTCTGGATTATGCATGTGACACTCCAGTGTTAAAATTAGGGACTATTCAAAATACATTTCTCTCAGATCTTTCTCCTTTTCTTTGCCAAGGCTTTCAGAGAGGGTTTTATTTTTTTCTTTATGATCCCCTTAGGAAATACCTCTCATGTTGGGTCAGCATCTTGAGCTGTCTACAGCATTTTCAAGACTAGCTTCCAAGGTTTTGCCCTCTGAGAAAATCAGCAGAAAGGAAGGCATGATGTGATCGTACATTAGCTGGCCACAATCTCCCTGTATGGCTGCTCTTAGTGCACTGAGTGGCTCCACACTGCCTGGCTGGCTCCAGTGGAGCTGCCCTTCATGAGCAACAGGAAAAGTCACTACAGAGCAAGTCATGCGCTACAGTCTACCTCCCCTGGCCAAACTAATGCAATTAGTGTATTAATTTAAAATTTCAGTGCCTCAGAACCATAGTTCCTCTTCCAGTTTCCTCTGAATGTTTCTTTACTGCTGGTCCTTAGCAGTTTAAGCTCCTGATTGCTGCTCTCAACTGGGAAGAGGTTTCAGCCAAGGTACCCCCTAGTCCTCCAAGGTGTGTCTGAACAGCCCCTGTTATTCCCAGATGTTGGTGTACCAATACCTCATGCAGAGGTGCAAGGTTCTGTGCACGCCTGTTCCCTTGACCAGGGATAAAGTCTGACCCACAATATTACCCTTAGTTTTTAGGAAACTAACACAGGTGAGATCTTCTCACCCTCTTTCACTAATTTTTCATTAGCGAGATCTACAGAGGATTGTTTGTAATGACTCCCCTCAGCAGATGAGTCAGGGCTTGATAATCACCCCTGAATGATCTGTGAAAGAAATTACAAACTAAACCAAACAAACACTTTCCACGATGCACCTCACCCACTAAGCAATCCCGTGCAGGGGTGGAAAATTTCCTTCCCAATGTCCACAAATGATCAGTTTCTGCCTTGAAGCACTGAGCTGGATTCGATTACACTAATCATTATTTCAGTTCATGTAACTCCAGACTACTAGTGATACCCAATGACTTTGGCACACTGGGAATTCAATCAAACGTTTACACTAAGGGGGACTATTTACTTCAGCCCCTAGAGGTACCACTTTAAAAAAATTCCCTGAATATCGCTGAAATTAATATTAAGACTTTATACCCTCATGTATTTTTGAGGATTTATATATGTTGAGATATCATTTTTCCTACCACTTATCCTCTTACATACTCCCACAATATCTCATCTGTGGCATTTTCCCAGATGGGGCCCACAGCAACGTTCTTGTAGCTTTTGGCTCACTTAACACTCTCACTTAACAAAATCCTTGATTTGATGAGGTCTTCTCTGCTGCAACGCCCATCTCTACAGAACACCAGACACTGCCTTTTGGTAACATCCATCTCTGTTTACTGCTTGACATCCTCTGTGCACAGCACACCACAAAAGGGGCCATGGGCCTAATTCTCCTCTGTCCCATGGTCTCCTAAGAAAAAGGAGGCTCCAGGAGCACCCACGCAAGCCACTGCCAGAGAAACAGCAGAAATTTGGCATTCTGCATCTGTGTAGGCAACAAGACAAAGTGAAAGGCAGCAGATAACTGAGCTCTTTATTGCTTCCCTACCATAATTTCCCCGTTTTCACAGGCATTCCAAATGGAACGACAGGACTGACAGCCTGTGCACTGGCTTCGATGGGCTCTGCCTTGGATTTCTATTTCTGGGTGTGAAGACCTAATTTTCAGAGGCAGATAATTTTTGAAACTGAGCCTATATCCCTTTCACTGCTCTTGATTTACATGTGATTTGTCAAACAATTAAAATGTGCATATTGTCATCACAAGGCCAAAACATCTCTTCATCTCTTCTTCATTTTCATTTCCCCACAGCACAGATTTCAACAAGTGAACTTGGCACTGAACAAAGCCTGCTTGCCACTCCTGAGTGAATGGGGCTTCAGTCACCCTGCAAATGTTCACATGTGGCATTTCATCTGATTTCTTCTTTGTGTACTCAAGCACACCCTCACACTTTCTTCTGCAGTTTCTTCCTCCCATCACGAACTACTTTTATTCCTTAACAGCCCCTTAACTTGTAGAGACTTTTCTATCTAAGCCATTTTATTATTTGTCTTTGAATTGAACACTAGTCATGCAGTCTGTGACATACAGATTTTTTTTATAGGTATCTCACAAATTCTCAGCATTTCTTGCATTTCTTAAGTCAGCAAACAGGGCAAAACACCTGCCAATTATTTCCCTGAACTAAGCCAGTTTTCCTAAGTCAATCAGTGTGTTCCCATTCAGATATTTAATCATCCTCTGCTTCTCTCAACCTGCCAATTCATGCTGCACTTCTGGCAGACCAAACTGATATTTAGACACTATTGAGCATCTCTTCACAATTTTTTGCACACAGGTGTGCCATGAGGTTCCTGTCACTTGTTACAAACCTGTCAGGAACTTCAGCCACACATCCTATCCAGAACCTTTTCACAGTGGAAATAACAATTCTGCCACTCTCCCAGGAGGGACGACAAAAGGTGGCCACAATGGGAAAATTTGTAATTTTTGTGCTGTCACAGACCCCATAAACTCTGTACCCGTACAAGTATTTTAAATAGTGGGGTTTTCAAGAAAAATAAATAAATGCAAAGAAAGATTGGGCAGTAGAAGAGTGAGCTAAAATTTTAGAGAATCACAAATAATTTTCTGCATATTAGACAATGTTCCTTTTACACTGTATCCAACTGATTTTTCTAGGAAATGTCAACATACAAATGATTGCCATGTGTTCCCTGAAAATTGATACTATACTTAGGAACATAAGAATTACAAAAAAAAAAAAGCTAATTAATGAAGAGTTTCCACTGCCAATTACTACAGCTGAGTTCATTACCTATAAAAATCTTCTAGGTTTCTTAATTTTAAAAAATCTATTAATAATAATCCTAAATACTATTAGAATGTTGTGATGTAAGTAAACCAGGCTTTCTCAGATGTGCAAAGCAGGTTTGGTTCCAGACGTTATCTCAAAGGAAGCAGCATTTCACACAGTTTGTTCAAGACAAAGCTGGCTTCTCCTTCCTGAAAATTTTTCTGCAAGTCTATCTTCCATCTGTGCCTTGGCTTTGTCCTACAAATCATAGGCAGCACAAGGCACTGATCTTCAAAACTGCAATGTTTTCTTATTTAGATGCTACTCATCTAATAAATAGCCCTTCCCTGTCCTTCAGTGATACCATGTGCAGTTTCAGTACGGAAGTGGATCACAGAGGACACTATCTAGACAGTGGCCTATCAATGCACCCACTTAACTGACATGTATTTAGTGTTTACAGAACGCTTCACTCAACATCTAGTTCAGATTTCCTTCCTTAGAAGGGGAACACACTGCGTGGGAGAGTAGAGCCAAGGCCCCCAAAGCCAAGGTCACAGCTGCAAGTGACCATCCTGCCCAGACAGTGTCCCAACAGATCCAAAATACAGCCTGTAGAGTTCACATATTGACAGAATTCAGCTTCTTCCCATCTTTTTATTTCATTACAAATTACTGAGAAAACACTTGCCCAGACATAGTTTTCCAAATATGGGTATTCTTAGTTACTGGCAAAGGCGTATAATCTTTATCTGTCTCTGGGTAGGGTGGGATTTGCTTACCCACTAAAAGATGTTTTGAATCCTGCATTTCCACTGTGAGGTGAGCTATTCCCGGGTCAGACTGATGTAGAAAGGTCAAATCCCGAGGGTAAATAGCCAGACCACATGCAAACAGGCTCCCAGTGACCTCCGTAAGTATTTGCATAAAGAAAAATCCCCTCATGGACAAGCAAAGCAATTTGAAATACGTGCCAGGATATTTGTGTCCACTTTCTACATAACGACAGAGCACCGTTCTTATAACCAGGATACACTACTACAAAAATCAAACGTGCTGGCTCCTCGCCATACCATTGTGTTTCAAAGATCTCTACTGAAAACTCAGCTTATGCCCTTGGTTACTGCACGGCCACGGCTGAGATGGTGCAGCTGCCTCTCCAACATCGCCAGCAGGTTATTCTGCATAGTCATTCTGATCACAGATGTCAACCTTTTGGGAAGCCCAGTACCACGCTGCACTGCTTACTACTAAGGAAACGTCAACAGCCTCGTGCACTGACTACTGCCTAACGTGTCTTTGTCAAACACTTAATGAAGCACATATTGGGTCTGCTGATCTGACTGTCAATTTATTCTAAGTGAATCCACATGCCAAAGGATTTAGGTGCCAAAAGCTGGAAGATATTTCAAGATTTTTTTTTTTTTTAGCCCCGACCATGATAGCTGCACAGCAATATGCCATCTGAAGCAATAGTTGTTTGAAAACTTAGAATACCAGGTAGTTCAAAATCATGCATTTTTGTGATTTCCCCTGGAAAATCACTTTTTGGCTCTACCACAACAAGCAGAAATGACAAGCCTACGAGATTTTTTTTATACTACAGAGCAGAGGTATTAATTTTGTGTTGTAAGCATAACCTGTGACCAGCCTGGGAAAGTGGCAATTATATTATTTTGTTTGGGTTTGTTTTACTTCTGTCCCTGTTTTGCACAGCCCACGTGCAGCTGAACTAGCAAAGCTTATGAGGGAGTAAAAGCCCTAAAACGAACATCACAAAGGGAAAAAGGTTGTATTTCACTGGCAGTAGATCTATTTTAGGACCTTCCCACTCCACTCCTGATCTTACACTCTTCTAGCTACTCAGTTATGTGGCACACCAAGCCTGCCTCCCTGACCCCGCTCCTACTGAAGGGCGGTAATGGGGAGAGGGCAGGGAAGGGCAGGAGAGAACAAAGGCTGCCAGGAACGTGGGAGGCCAGGCTTTCTTAAAACAGCAATGAAAAGATAAACTAATTACCAAGCGTGAAATTGATAAATGATAAAGCAGACATCATTTAACAGTCCTAGTGTTGAGCACAGATGTTCTGTATGCGTGTATGAAGTGCTGCTGCTGGGCTTTCTACTGCTGCTCCTGGCATCTCATTTCTGCCCTGAGCAAGGGCAAGGCATTTATCCCAGCTACTGGCCTTTCCTTTCTCATCGATTGAGGGAAACAAGGTCAGCCACCCCAATCCGGCCTTTAAAGCAGAACTGCCCATCACTCAGAGCCTCCAAAATCAGAGAACAAAGGTTATTTAGAGTCTTCTCTAAAACAATCAGGAAGGAATTTGTATATGGAAGGATTCAGGGTGAAACCAGGATCTCCAGGCACCTTAACTCATCCTGGCAATTCCACCCTTAAGAACGCTGTCAGAGGGCTTTGGCCCAAGCAGACATTTTGCAGTTGTGGATGAAGTATCTCCCTTTAGACTGCATCCTGCTTGGCTTTGCAGCCACTGAACAGAGTGGGCTGCAAGGAATTTTCACAGACTGAACACCAGAGAAGCTAATGCTACATGAATCAAGCTCAGCACAATAAAAGAATTCTTGTACAAATGTAATAAATACCTGCTCAAATGACTGTGGAACCTCAGCTGCATATTTAACACTAGCCCATGGTTATCCCAAATTTTTGTTAAAGTACTTCAGGGAAAGAACTGCACCTCTCTAGCACTTAGAGCTGGTCATCAGAATGACCCAGTAAACCCAGACCATAAATGTGTGAACGTAATAAACACGCAAAATAAAAAGCTTGCAAAGTCATGTAAACAAAAAAAAAAATTAGAAGGGAGACTCAATTATAGGAAAAACCTCCCAAACTTTCATTAAAAGACTCATTTAAACTGAGTGAAATCAAGAAAACTCCAAAGTTGGACCAAAACATCACCCCTCACTTATCCTCTTGTACCTGCACATCAGAGGTAATAGTGCCTCCTCTTAGAGGAGACTGAGCAGTGGGTGACCTTATGTACCAAGAGTGCTGCAGTAACTAAGTACAGCAGGGGTGAATTGAAGATGACATTTCAGCCCTTAACTGAATTTCCCACATTTCTTCAATTTACGCCAGACCCTTACATTATTTCAACTTATCTTTTCTCTGATAGCATACAAAGCTAGAGGTCCAGAGAGTGGTACTCAGACACACACAAGCATGCACATACACACACCAATCTATTATTGCATTGCAAAATTATCTGCACAATCTCTCATTAAATATTTGTATTCAGAAAGGCTTCCAAGAACTGCTCTTTTCCACGCACAACCCCTTTGCATCCCTTGACCAAGGAATCCTGGAAGCAAACATCCAGCCAAAGCACCTGAATTCGATTCATGCTGCACCACTAAAATGAGTCAATGATTTTGTAAATCCAGCAAGCAATTGCAAGTCACTTCATTTATAAATAGACTTTTGAGGGATTTTCTTTTAATAACAAAAGGAGAAACAGAAAAACTTAATTTACAGATAAATGCTGCAGGTAAAAAAAAGGCAATTTTTGCAGAAATGGTTCAACACTGTCAGCCTGTTGGTACAGTGTACACCTTAGCTGCACATCAGCTGTTATTGGATAGCAGAAGCTGTATCCATCTGTAACTTTCATTAAAATAGAATGCCACTGCATAATTATATCTGGATTTTTTAATTCAATTTTTGCACGGGATACCAGTAAATCTTTCGCTCTCTGTTGGAACACACGCAATAAGTGAAATCTGCGTTTACAGCTAAAAATGGGTGCACAACATCAAAGCATAGCATGGAAATTAAGCATGATAAAAACAGAACAGGAAGAAACTGGAACATCAAATGGCTCTTACTTGATACTTCTGCCACTCATCTCCAAATTAAAAAAAAAAAAAAAATTACTAGAAGAGCCACGTCTGTTTCAGAAAAACATACATATCAGATATTTCCCTATGAAAACTATATACATATCTAATTCCAAAGCATACAGGGATAATTCTGTCTTCCTCTTGTGGCACAGAACACAGACTTCTCAAGTGAACAATTCAGCGTAAAGCTCTCTACTTCTGGTAGTGCCTAGTTACCAAAAGTACTGCCTTGATGCCTTAGCCTTGATGACCGAGGAGTAGCAGGCAGACAATGCTTCACATTTCGAGCTTCAGCCACTCTAGGAGCTGGCTCAGTTACAAGGAATAATTCTGATTCTCAGCAAGTTTAACACATTTGCATGAAAGAAATTATTTACTCTGTTGCACCCCCTAGTGGGATTATTTAGAGTAATCAGATCCTCCCGGTTTTGTTATTTTTCTATTCAAAGTACGTTAACTAAGGAGAGTCACAAAAGGATGTACTTAGGTTCCCAAATTAATTTACTTCAGGGTTAACTGACATTTCTCTCTTTTGTTAGTGGTTTCCAATAAGAAATAGTACAGCACACAGCACCCTGTGATAAATACACGTTTGATATAATCATGAATTTCTGGTTTTTGAACTGGGTTCTATTTTCAGTTTAAACCCAGAGTAGAAAGACTTTCTATTCCAAGAAAAAATTACTCATTCCCTTTTTAAGGTCAAGCAATATGTGTAATAAGGAGAGATCCAAAGAGAGGAGGAGAAAATGTGGGGTTGGTGCATTATTAATGCCAGCTATCTTCAATATGTTCAATAAGTTTTTGCAAATTGGCAAATGGCAAGAAGTCACAGTATTGTTAACATCATTATTTGACTTTGGGTCCTTGTTGTTCCTACCTCAGTGACCTTACCTGAAAAAAAATCAGACCCATAATAAATAAAGCAAAAGGTGAAAGAACTAAATTACCTGGACTTGAATCCTGGAAAGGTTTAATTTACTTATCTTTTGCTGTTGGGCTGATCGTGCTCTCATTGCAAAGAGATCCTTGTCAGCCACATTAGCAGGAGCCAGCTACAGCTCACAGATTCAGCATGGCCACAGCTAACAGTGCACACGAAACATGCACACAAAGCTTTTGGGAAACGGGCCCAAATCTTGTGTTGAGATCAGTGGCGTGGATAGGACATGGGTCTGGTAACAACTGCTGAGAGCTCCATCCTTGCCTCAGCTTCCTCATGGCAGATACAGAAGTGGAGAGGCGTAAACACATCCTCAAAATCCCAGGTCTCTTAGAACGGGAGCAGAGGAGCACAGACAACTTTCCCTTCGCTGGAGGTGCCTGCCCTGGTCTGGAAAACACGTGAAGGACAGACTAGAGAGCTGGTGTGGGGGAGTGACTGCAGACAGGTACCACAGGGCTTCTGGAAAGGCATTTCCCCCCTCCCACAGGCTGGGACTTCTGTCCAGCCTTGCTGAAGGTCTCACCCTCTAAGGTTTTTAAAGATACATATAAAGATGTACAGATGATCCCAAATTGCCTCCCTCACTGCATTATGATTTAAAATATCAAGGCACTTCCAGCAAGTCCTGACATCAGAAGGCAAGAAGGAGCAAAGAGGTCTAGCTTATCTTTTGTGCTTAGATGTATTTTATACCAGAGTATAAAGGAAATCAATATTCCCATCATAAATCTTGCTTACTCTCCTTATAGGGGTGATGGCTGACTTCCACGTGAAAATGTCAAAATAAAAGCACTTTGCTCTCCAAGAGACTTTGGTTCAATCAGGCATAATACAGCACAAACAACCCTAATGTAAATAAATGCACGGAGAATTCGAATGTCCACAGGAGACAGGACTGTCAGAGCCCTCTTACTTCCACCAGGGATATCTCTCCACTGCCTAGGCAGACGTAGGAACATCTCCTGGTTGCTGCTCACCAGAACGAGTGCGGGCTTTGTAATCTGATGAGCTGTGATTTTCTCTTGCTCATTAACATTCAAAATGGTTTCTTTCTACTTCCTTGCATCCCCTTAGCTGGTTGTCCAGAACATAAACAAGAAAGACCATTTGTATTAGCCAGAGAGAGCTGACTCTGGCTCGCTGCCTGTGTAACTATGATAATAAGGCATTCTTAAAGCCTTATCAATGTAAACCGCCCTGGAATCCACGCGCGCCTCGGAAGACATGAATCTGTCCTGGTGAACCCTCGTGACGCAGCTACTGCTCTTCTGTTTCCCTGTGACTGACACAGATCACATCAAAGCCATTATGACCAAAGGGGAGATGAATAACTTTTGTAGTTTTAACTATAAACACGTTAACAGAACCACATTTACGTGTTTCGGATTAAAAAAGGGCCATCTTTTTTAATAACCTGAGAAGGTCATTACCATTTCACATTAGTGAATTACCAATAAATTATTTTGAGGAAATTGCTTCGTTGTGAAACCAGGTCACTGGAAAAAACAATATTAAGCATATAAAATTAAATTCTAGCAAACCTCTCCGACAGAGAGATGGGAAGTATATATTTCCAATAACGGGCATTTGAAATTCACAATAATTTTATCTGGGCGTGTATCTGAAACAAGAAGAAAACACAAGTGAAGATTTTATAGGGAAGCGTTGATAATAGAGGTAACAGGATGAAGAGAATAAAAATAAAATTGCTTCCAGTAACCTGGCGGCAAAAACTAAAACACGGTGTCATCAATATCCATGACATCTGTGAACAGAGTCATCACAATGCTAAAAAAATCATATTTCATGTCCTCTGTTAAGGTAAGCCCTACGATCTGGCACCTCCGTTTCTCGTTATAATGTTGTCAGTAGGTGAAATTCACAGGACAAGGGCTGTGTGTTACTTATGTCCTACTTAAACCTACATTTACTCAGGGTGTGTACTATAATCTGTTACACATAAATACTTCTTTCAAACATGTTATTTTGTTAAACATTATTTTGATGCAAGTATTAGAGGCATTTTATCTTTTCAGTGATGAACATGTCAAAGTAAAACCTTAGAATACCATGAGTTTGGATTTAATTTTCCACACAGAAAGATTTTTTCCATTTTAGTGTTCATTTCCTTACACTCGTGCTGATATTAACACCTGTGCAAACTGAGTGTAAAACATGATCAAATCACAATTCCCCAATCACATCAGCAGTGGTATTTTGCACCCGCTTGGCACAGATGCAATTTATTATATGAGATTAAACACAGTGGTGAATCAGGCCTTCTGTATTTAAAACAACAGCACACATTTTCACCTATAGGTACCATCACCAGATCTAGGCACAAGTGAAATAATGTTTTGAGTTCATCTTAAATTCTCATGGATTCCTGTAGCTATCATTAAGTAATCCTGTGGCTGGAAGGCACTGCTTAGGAGTAGCCCAAAAAGAATGAAGTTATTATAAATCAGGCTCAAAATGCACAGGCATGGCTGTGTCAGAAAGATGTCACAGTGCATAGCTTTTATAGACCTCTTGGTTTTGAAAATATTAAATACATGCAAAATGTAATGGTAAAATAGTCAAAAGGTCATGATACCGTAAAAACATAACTCCATAAGTAAATATTGTAACCCAAATTTTAATGCCTCTTAAAGACTGTTAATTCAAAGGGGAAAAACAAGCTGAGTTCCCATCATTTAAAAAGACAATTCACAGAAACCGTTCCCTACGTCACATCAACATTGTCTGTAATGTGGAAATCGTATAGAGGAAGAATAAATTATCAGCAAATTAATTGGATATAAATAGCATGCTCTTATGTGTTTGGCTTTAGCTGTCAGCAGCCCAGTGCTCGGAGCTGATCATGGGTGTTGTTTTACTCAATCAAATAAGACCCTTTATATTATAGTGTTCTATATTCTGTAACTAGAACTATTATAATTTGAGCTGAAGCAGTTATCTTTACTACCTTGTGAATACAATCTGAAAGAGTTACAGAAAATGCTGATATACTTAGGATGACCTTCTTTGGTTCAGTGGTGTTGCAGGCATACATTTTTTTCTTTTTTTGTTACTAGGAAGGAGAAAATTACATTGGGCTAAAATGAATACTAATGAAACTCCTTAGTTAGCTTTCTTTGTGATAAGAATAAAAAATTGGAGCTATGCTCCTCTAGAATCTCAAGCAATTTTTGTCCTTTATTCTGATAGAAAGATTACTGACAGTAGAGAAGGAGAGCAAAGTAATTTCATAAAATATCTGCATTTTTAAGAATGCTTTTGTTGCAAAAATGTTGGTGTGCAATTTCTTCAATCTACTTTTAAGGCTGTAAAGAAAAAGTACCTATTTGTTCTGCACTGCAACAATGCCAGCTGCATTCAATCAACTAAAAAGCTGCAAGCCATAAACCTTCCTCCACAGCTATAGAAGAAAAAAAGGCAGGGCCATAAAAATTCATCAGGATAATGTAGAGATGAGGCGTGTTTGAATCACCATCCCTGCAATCAACCAATCACTCATCCTGTGGCATTTACAGCACATCTCATTCCCCTGTTCCTTAAGGACAATTGATTTTCCTGATTCCATTAGCATAACGGCAAGGAAAATGACTGCAGTGCAATATTTCTGGAAACTTCCAACAAGTATGCTGTGTGCTGGAGTGTGACCATAATAATAAGCTACCTAGCTAGCAACTGCGTGTGCTGCTGCTGCTGCTGCTGCTGCTGCTGCTATGGTATCGCATCCAAGGGAAAAGGACACAGACTAAGCAATTTTGGGTTCATGCATAGGGAAAAAAAAAATGTTTTCACAGAATATAAACCAAAAACTCACTTAAGCAAATAAACATAATTTCAAGGCGGGCTGATCAGTAGGCAACATCTAGCAGGCCTTGAGCATTATTGTGTTATGGTTAATAATTCCATTTTCTGAAACATTAGTAATACTTCTGCATTCTTCGATGGCTTTTATACTCCTGTTTTAGCTTAGGTTTAAAACAGAAGAAAATGAAACTTTAATACCAGAGTTTTGTTATAAATATACAAGAAGAATGCATCAGTGGATTCCCCAAAGAATTTACAACCATTCACAGCATTACACAGTCATCAGCACTAAGCAGGGGTCTCCACATTTTTCAGTTTTCTCTGTAAGTTCAATGATAATATCCACACTAGCTTAAATTATTCAAGATGATGAAACTTTATTGGTGAACATGCACTGCCTAAATTTAAAACTGTACATTATTATCTTCCCTTGTGAATGTATTTTAAGGATGTGTTAAGCTTTTTGAAGTGTAATTCAGAGACTACTGTATCTCAAACAACATAAAATACTTTTCATCTTGTGAAGGATCCTTTAGACTTCTAAGGTCCTATCTGTTGTACATTTTTAAGTCCCTTTATAGTTTCAAACCCAGTGGGTTACGCATGTTAAATTCAATCCCTAAATTGAATTCAAAGTTGATACGAGCCTGCCTGCAGAACTAAGGAAAATCTTCCTATTATAAGAACCAAAAGTCAATATTTTTAACCCCTCATTGACATGCTTTTTTTCTTTATCCCTAGAAATACTCCAGTATTCCTCACAACAAGCAAAAAGAAAAACAAAAACTTAATTTCAAGTGCATCCTTTGACATGACTATCAACATGGCCCAGATTCTTACAAAAAGTTTTACTGTTGTGGTTTTTTATTATTATTATTTTACATCCTATAGTCTTTGTTCATAAGTATGGATCCTCTCTTCCTAAGCATGGTAAAAACACAGAACTGTTACAGAGAACTTAAAACCTACATACAATAAAAAATATTGTAAGAGATACAAACAGAATAAAATGAAAAATTACATTGCAGCATCTCACTGTGAAAGCCCAGTGGTTCACCAGGATCAGACACAAGCACTCCACAGCCCCACCTCAGGCCTTGGGCAGCACTGAAAATTCACAGCAAGGACAAATACCCAAGAGTGTCTCCTGTGTAAATTATCATCAGTATAAAGTGACCTACAGAAATGCTGCACAAAGGCACCCCATTCACCACACGCCAGGCAGAGTGCCCCTATTCAAGGACCCCATGGGGTATGTCAGGGACCCTCAGGGAACAACTCTGGGACAAACAGGAAAGGGAGCTTAGGACTGGTCCCGTGTCCCTGCAATACTGATGGCAGCTGCTTCTGAGCAGAGTGAAACCTTGCTTGCTACTTCAGTCCCTGCCCGAAATTCTGGCAAATCCAGTGTGGGCTGGTGCATGTGCCCCTGGAACTCTTCATACTGCACCCAGTGTTTCCTACTTGACTGGGTTCCACCCTCTGATTAATAGCACAGGCAAAGCAAGCACAATTTTGGATATACTCAAAACAATTAGCTTTCAGACAAGGCTTTTGTCATCAATTCTGCCTATCTTACCAAGTTAGAAATTCCCTTGATACGTTGCCCATGTCACTAAGCTAAATAATAGCAACTATTCTTAATTAAAAATGATCACTGGGTGTAGCTTTCCATCTTCATGGCCGTATACAAAGAACTACAGTACAGGGCTCACAATGACAGAAAGGACTAAGTGCAAATCTGGCTAAACTCTACAGACCTGGATGCCCTTCTCTTATGTAAAAAGTCAGTGTCTCCAAAAACCAAGTGTTTGCTTTCATCGCTTACAGCATCTAATTTTGCCCACACAGATTAGCCCATTTTGGCCCTGGGTGTATGGTTTTAACTTCTCTTGTTTACATCTCAGCCTAATGTTGTACATATTGCTTTAAATCTGCCAGGAACCAAAGCATTTTGCAAGCTGAATGCAAATGTCAAATAATATTTTCTACAGAAGTAAAATGGTCTAAGAAACAGGTCATGGGCTCCTGTTCTGGCATCTCTGAGTTCACACCCTTGGCTGACAGACACTTAATATTCAGATTTAGATAAATGACCTAGCTTCCCTCTGCCTTCCATTTTCCATTTTGTGCCTCCATCCATAAGGAGGATAAGGATATACCATTGCTTTGGAGAAGTCTGATCAGATTAGTTGGTATTTGGGCAGCAGTGTGACACCATGGTCCATGTTACCACTGAAACAGCCATTCCAGAGTCTGCTTAACAGAGAACAGCAAAATGCCTATTTGATATAAAAAGAAAATGAAAATAATGGGATTTGAATCTCTGTCACCCACTGTCAACTTACCCCACAAAAATATCTTCAGCTCGTGGGTATTAATACCACGCTATGCTCCCAGACCATCAGCCCAGGCCTGCTCTGGGCAGGCTCTGCAATTGCAGTGGAGTGGGGCCAGCCCCACAGCCAGGATAAAGAAGCATCATTCTCTACAGAAGGGTTGTCATGGGGCATGGAATTAGCACAGCTCCTCCCCTAAGGCAGGCTCAGCCTCCTGAAGAGGATGAGGAGGTTCATGTTCTGTAGCTGCAAAGGGTAGTTGGTGGCCTGCATAATTCAGAGCTGCCTGGGCAGATGTTGTGCAGGAGTCAACAGTGTCCTGGAATTCCTGGTACTCCTGGAATGGGGCAGAGCACCACAAAAGCAGCTTAAAGCCATCCTTTCTACATCCACTTGATTTGTGATGTGCACTCATGGATCAGCACCCGGGACCAGGGC
Organism: Atrichornis clamosus; assembly: GCA_013400975.1. NCBI lineage: Eukaryota > Metazoa > Chordata > Aves > Passeriformes > Menuridae > Atrichornis > Atrichornis clamosus. The sequence continues at coordinate 136,809 of WBMZ01008290.1, forward strand.
CACAAGCACAAGGCAGATTCACTGATTTAAAATTTATACATCCCAAACACAAATTTTATTCAAAGTAGAAGGAGGCCAGCATAAAGAGGAAAGAATATTTTGTGGGGTTTTATAGCTGGTCAGGAACTCAGCTTTATAGCTCCTCTGAAAAAGAGCATTATCAGCAAAGACACCCTACAGTGTGAGGGCATCAGCTCTAAACTAACTCAGAGGGAAATGCAAATCTATTAAGTCAACACCAGTTGTCTCTGACCTATTTAGTCCTTATCTGCCCACAAGCTTATTCTGATTTACTTAAAGCAGTTTATCCCGGATGAGCTAAGCCCCTGTTACTAATTGGTGAGCATCTTGTTTCACGTTGGCCTAAATGTCTTAAACTCAGCTAAAAAAGTCGAGTTTAGAAACATCAAAGTGTCTACACAGCTATCCACATTGCTTTAACTAAGGTCTTTTTAAATTGAATCTTAATTTAGTCTACATTAATTGAATCCTTTTAATTAAGGTGCATGCTTGAGCTAAAGATAGTGCCTATTTGCGTGCTGACCAGAGACCTGGTTAACCAGCATGATCCAAAGAAAATCCATTGGGCAAAAGACACCTCACATCCCAAATGTTTCTTTTCTGTTTTGCTTCCAGGCATCAGAACCATAAAGCCTCCAGGTCCACTGAAGTGTGCTGAACCTTGATCCTAGAAGTGCTGTCACACAGAGTGAAAATGAGGTACATGAGAGCATGAATAATATATATCACATTGCACTACATAGCTCCTTGGCATGCAAATGTCAAGAACTGGATCGTCAGCACAATATTCAGTCCAGTTCACAGGCTGAATATAGTATTAGGTGCTGTTGTTTATTTTTTAACTTCATTACCTAAAATGTCTCTCAGCCTAGCTTACAATTTAGGCCAAAATAGTAAGAAGTGCCCACTACCTCCAGGAGCCACACCAGGGTCAGTCTCAGCTGGGCCAAGGAGTCCTGGCTCCAGTATAGAGCCCCCTGTCTCACCAAGACTGATGTTGAGCAGACAAGTAGATTTACTTCTTTCTTTCTGACTCCTTCCTCCCATTTCCCAAAGCTGCAGCTAACAGCTCCACAAACTTCTGCATTGGCTTTTCTGCTTCATACCAGACACTCAGAGATCCTTGCAAATCCCTCAGCACCTGCTCTCCTGCCCACATAAGGGCTTGGGTAGAGCATGGGAAATAAACACCAGAGCAGAAATTTTCAGGAAAAAAATGTGCAATATGTGTCAGGAGAGGTTCCCCATTTTTACTGTTGCTTGTTTCTCTGATCTGACTTCTCCTAACTCCCAGCATGTTTTGTTCCTCATCCCAGCTCTCCCTATAACCATCACTTATTCTGTGCCCGCATGAGCCCTTCCAGCTTGCAGGGAAAACTGACATTAGGGGCAAACAATATTAAGCCTCACATCATGAGAAGTCCTAAATTATACAGCTACACAAGCCACAGCATGACAGGGGAAGGAAAAAGGACCCACACTTTAGTCCTTGACCCCTACAAGATAATGCTATCTTTGGTTGCCAGAAAAGGCCTTTTCTCTTTATGTCACCTCTCAGTCACTCTGTGAGTAGCTGTTTATATTTCTTCTTTCCTTGGACATGATCCTAAAAATCAGGCCCTTATGCACAATGTTGATTTACCACCTCCTTTCAGCTGTAGAACCAGATTCCATATTCAGGGACAAATTCTGCCTGCTCCCCTGAGAGGATCAAGGGAATCCAGAGGGAAATGCTAGTGGGGGACCATTGTACACGCGGGACATGATTTAAAAGGAGCAGGGCAAACTCAGCAGACTCCATCCCTGCACCACATGACATATATGACAGCAGAGCTTGTAGGGTCAGTGTAGAAAGAAGGGGACAAGAAGAGACACTGTTAAGGTGACCAGGAGTCCATCACTTTCTGCCTTGACCTAGGAAAAACTTCTCCGTTTAAAAGGAGGTGTGTATCCCTGGAGAATAGACACAGTCTTTAAGACAAAGCCTCCTGTCTTCCATTTGTAATGTGCCTTTTAACAGCGTTAAATTGCTCTGCACATTAGTGAGGTGGGTAATTAATAAATAATAATAATAATTACTTGATGCCGGTTCCATCTGGCATCCGCTGGAGAGCTTAGCCCTCAGTGTGGCTGGTAATGCTTTCAGCACTTACCAGTCAGACACCATCAGGCCACTCTAGGGCTGGTGGTAAGAGACAGTCTGGGGAGCACAGAGGAGGGGTTTGTTGTTCAGAAGGCTGCTAGATTTATTTAGTATCATATAAAAGCCCTTAGAAAAAAACCTTCTTCCTTTCACTTAACTCTGCCAAGAAATTACTTGGGGAAATGGGGAAAATGCTCTTTTAAAGGCTATTAAATGTTATTGTTAAAAGAAAAAGGTGCCCATAAGGTAATGCCTTCCCCACAGCACTTCTTTCCTCTCCCTAGAAGAGCATCTCAGTTTTCTGTTTGTTTTGCACTACCAAACTGAAGTTGACACTGTGGCTCCTGATGAATTGGTTCTTGATGTCATTGTCAATGCTGATAGTTCTTCAAAAGGAGATTATTTGGTTTTATAATTGCAGCAGCAGCTACATTCGGGGATTCACAAAACAAACAAAAAATGTTATTTACCCTTTCTTTACTAGATGATCTTTAAGGTCCCTTCCAGCCCAAACCATTCTAACATTATCTCAAAGGAAGGCAAATCCCTTTTTCCTTAAAGTGAGAAACTTGGTTAAATATCACCAAAGTTCTGTTCATTTATCACTGCATGTGCAAGGAGAGCAAGGCCATTACCTCTAGGCAAGGGCTGACCCTGTGAAGATGGAAGTTTGCAAGAGAAGTTCTTTGTACTCTTCAGGGCTGCCCAAGGTCATGAGCATTACAGGCTACCCCAGACCAAAACTTCAAAGCAAACTTCCAGTTTTACTTTTAATCACTGCCTCTCTCCATCATCATGTCTGGGGAGATCTGAGCCTGATCTGAGGCTTGTATTCCTGACCAAATCTATTAAGTAAACTATATATCAAGGAGATTATTGAAACTGCTATAGCACTGCTAAGCTCACCAGTAAGAGAGCAAGCCTGGAATTTGTAACCTTTGGCAGTTTTTGGCACTTGCTATGTATGCACATAAGCATGCAAATAGTATAGAAAGGCTGAAAAGGTTTTTTCGTTCCCAACCACAGTTCTGAGTGCCCACCCTACAGCAATTGGTGAGCTGGCACCAGCTCCAACACTTTACTCAGACTGGACCTGAATTTATTACACTGGTTTTAAGCAGACCAGAAGCTATAGCAAAACAAACAAACCAAAGCCGAACAAACAAACAAAAAAATGCAGGAGGACCTAATTTCACATCCTTGGCATTGATTTGACAACAGACAGATCTTTTTCAGCCCTGGTGTTGCTATCTTACTGGCAGAAAAGTAAGAAGAAACTTATTTTTCAATTTTTTTTGGTTTCAAAAGCCTAGTAATGTTTAAACCAGCACTTGCTATACATACAGCCCCCGGGTGACATCACAGCTTTGAGGTTCAATGTGGAATGTGAAGCTATTACAGTGGGAGGGGAAGAGGGAAGCAGTCATTTTAAAAATCAGACTGACAGCCAGCACTCTGAATGGCAGCTACCAGCAGCTGTCCTGGCTTTGAACTGTGTTTTATTTTTAAAAGTTAGATCAGGAGTATAAACTCCCCATCCCACTTAAAGCTTTTTAATAAAAATTCAAAGTGAAGAGCTGTGATAGCCCTGAGTAAAAGCAATCGAAAAGAGCTACAGTTGGTTACAAATGTGGAGAAAGGAAATTTTCTTGTTAAATTTCCAGCAGCAGTGGAAAGAAAATGAGAAAAAGGGAAGGAAAAAATCCCCAGAAAACCTGGAGTGGGCAAAGGGTCAAGAAGAAAAAGAGAGGGAGTAGTGCAGTTGTTGTTAGAGGACAGACACAGTAACCAGCACATCAAGTGCCACTTGTATGTGCAGGAGTACTGCTGGCATCAGCACACGCAAGACAGCAAATTCTGGCAGCCCTTGTACCCTCCAGCGTTTTCAATGGATTGTCCCAATTCCAGTGCCACAAGAAAACCACAGAGATAACCTCTATTCCCATTGGGATGCCAGCTAAAAGAAGAAATTCCAGCCCCATCTCAGAAATCAGTGTTGTTTTCCTGTTCCCACCCCTCGCAGTGCCCCGTCCGGCACCGAGCAGTGTCAGTGATCCATGCTGGGCGCTGCAGATGCCTGTAGGACTGGATGCAATTACATATTCTGGAAGTCATGAAGTGGGTATGTGAAGTTTAAACGGACCTAATATCTTCACTGTGAAATACTGTTTGCTAAAAAAAGAGAAATAATGAAACCCTAGGGTTATCCCTGTAACAACTCTTATTTTTTTATTTGAAAAACTTAATCAGGAAATCTTATTACTCCCAAATAGTGTTTTAAAATAAAAACCAATCCTTTCCATGTTGCCTTGGGCTGAAACTTGCAGATGGAAGGCACTCTTGCAGACAGTGCTTCCTAACCCTGCTAGGACTTGGAGTGGGTACAAGGAAATCTTCAGGGTAAAATAACGGGAGCAGAGGTCCTGTAGGACAAGAAGATTAGGAATTCCAAGGGAGCAAGAAGAGCAAAACATCAGAGGAAGAGATTCTGGGTTAAGGATGCAGAACTGAAATGGAGGGAAAAACCTTATGGGAAAACAGAGTAGCAAGAGAGGTGAGGCATAGCAGAGGAGAGCACAGAGAGGCAGAACCACAGGGCCAAATTGCAGGAAAGGGAGAATAATATAAATGTAGTGAGTGGGAGGGAAGGTTATATCTAATAAATTACAATATGAAGTTTACAAAGAGGGACACTTTCCAAGACAGCCTTTACCATATGTCAGAGCTGCAGAACTGTCACAAACTACTTGAGATACTACTCTTGGTGCAGAGAATTACAGTCTCTCATGTCTAAGTATCCTTTGGTGTCTTTCTATAGTATTGACCAGATTCTTGTACTATGCCCACCATAAGTTAGAGCTAAATTGAGAAGCTACTCCTGGATCAGATCAGAAAAAATTCCTATTTTCATCTACCCAATTTTCTCAAATGTTATTCTTGAGAGCTGCTCTTTTCTAGTAAAAATTATTCAAGGTTTTCTAAGAAAGGGCAGAAAGAAATGGTGTATCTACAAGAAGAAAAAATATCCATCCTTTAGGGGTTTTTTTAAACAGATGTGGAACCAAACTAACCACCAAAGAAAGATGAATTCTTTATTGAAGATTGACTTTGCTGGTTCCCCACGGAGCCCAGCTTGTGAGCTTTGACTCTCTTGGTTCCCACTCTGACTCAGCTTTGAGTTCAAGTCAAAGATTACATGTGCAGTCATCTCTTGACCTTGTATTCTTGTCCACTGTTAAACAATGGGTTCCAAACATAAACTCTCTGTCTATATCTTATGTACAATTATATAAATGGTTATCTATCTAGATACAGACCTAGAGAGGAAGTTAAGGCAGACACCAGCACAGATTATAGATAATCGCTGTTCATTTACTGATCCTTACCCCCCACAGAACTGTGTAAGTTAATGAGCTCTGAAATATGAGTTTAAAAAAAACTTCCATTTCAATAATATTATGCACCCTCGGGCTCCTATCAAACTTTTTTTGCAACAATAACACCATTGAAACTAACATTCATATGTGAATTACAGTGATACTGAATCCCATGAAAATGCAGAGAAAATTAAATAGAAAGAAAGCAGAGTTTGCAGTCTGCCAGCTATCTTAGCCACATTCAAATTAATCAGCAACATCTCCCAAGGACAGGTGAATGGCCCCCAATAAAACCAGAAACTGTCTGGCCTTCTACCATATACTTGAAAGGAGCAGCTGGAAAACAGAAAGCTCACAAGATTTATTTCTCAGAATTTCTGCCCTGCTCAAATTGCAGCAAGCACCAGCCTTCTTGAGGGACTTTCTATCAGATTATTAATATCATCACTCTCCTAAAGAGATACACACACACTCAACGCTGCTCATCATCAGAATCTGCACCAGCAATTCCAAGGTTAACCTTGCCCCAAGCCTGTGTGTGGCCCACTCAGTAGAGACTCATTCACTAAACCGTGCTGTTTCCAGCTTCACCCTCACTTGCAGTGAAGCAGCTGCAGTGTTGCTACAAACACTGTGCAGTTATCTCTCCCAGGAAATCCCACGCATAAGATTTGCAGAAAGATCTGACTCATAAATTCATGCCCAATACAGATGGGTGAAACTTGCCCTCCCAGCTAAAGCAGGGCCAGTTTTTGAAGTACTCTAGCAACTTGAACAAGTCAGCTAACACTTAATGAAATTCCAAAAGCTCAGTGGAAATCAGTCAGGAGAGATTGGCCAGGCAGTTCTGCAGTTCTGGTTAGGCAGCTCCTGACATACCAACATCATTCAGAATGTGGCTGCAGAGCAGTTTAGAAAACCTACCTGTCATGTTTTGTACATCATTAATGTACACATTGATTTGGATGCCTATCCAGGAAAGCTACAATCCAACAAAACAAGTTTCATGAGCAAAGAAGGCTAAACCCACAACTGGACCCTTACGTACCTCAGCTCACAAAGTTAGAATTCTGATCCCTGTTCAAACATAATCTGAATTCACCTCTACACGTCAACATCTGTACTGGAATTTTTGCTGAAGCCTCATACCACAATGCTGTAAGAAGAATACAAGATTCCCAAAAGCACTAAGGGCAAGACAAGATCACATTAGGAACTGAGATCTGGCCTCTAATTTGTTCCTTAAATTTTAAGCCTTCAGGTTACAGGTCTGTTTTGTCTCTGAGCCAGTAAGGAGTTCTGTGTGGTGACAGGAATTTGGCCTGTCTAGTGCTCATCACAGGACCTGGATACTTCTTTCCCATTTTCATTATTTGGCCTTGGATGTCTCTGATTCATAGAATAAAGCAAATGAGACTGAAGCAAATTTTTAAAAGGCTCCGTTATTTCTGTCTCAGCTAATTGTGTAATCCATTTCTGTGCAATAACAATCACATACGTTTTCTGTACAAGGTTCAGCCTTATACACAAAACCTTTTCAACACAGTTCTTTTAATATCCCTGTGCCTACACAATTCCAGTGCAATCCAACAGAGTGGGCTGGCCAACTCACAACTGGTGGCTGTTGATTTTTTTGTTTGTTTATTTGCAGATCATCAAGAGCATGTGAAGAGTGGGTATGTGTGAAAAGAACTGCAGACTGAGCAGCTTAAAATTGGATTGCTTGAGCAAAAAACACTCTTTTCCTGTTCAAAATTGTTCAGGACTGAATCCTGACCTCAAGGTAAAGCAGAGAAAACTGAATTTGAAGAGGATGGAATCTTCAACTGTTTGAAGCAAGGAGCACGTTCTATTTATAGGAGCAGGTTCTTCTCTCCCAAGGCAAAGCACACCAGAAACATCATTCTGCACTGCAGCCCTGTAGCTGTTGGGGCACCCTTCGTATCTGCACTCTCTGCAATCAGCCTGATAGGCACTGCTTACAGTTCCTGCTCACCCTGTTTCAGCAGCTGTGGTAAGGACTCTGCAGGGAAACACCTCTGAAGTCGACAGCCCCACACGGTTGATCCCATCTAGTTCTGCTGACTTCTGCAAACCCAGGGTTGTGAAAGCCTCTCTTCTGATGCTTACCTAGAATAATGGGTGGTCAGAGAAGCACTGTGGCTTGGAAAGAAAAACCATAAAGATGTTAAATGTTCTTTCTTCCCAGCAAGGCCTATATTAGCTTTGCAGTGTATAATAATTATGGTATCTCAAAACAATAACAAGCAAAGAATCTCAAAACTGAAGCAAGAGGGCATTTTTGGTTTAGAAGTTCTGACCAGCCCCAGTGGGCTTTGCCTCCACTGGCAGGTGAAACAGCATGGAGAACCCACTGGGTACAAGGTGAAAACTATGAACATCTCCTACCCTGAGGCAACAGAGCAAGCCAGGAGCTGCTGTGGAGGAAGAAGCTGGAGAATTGTGCCAGAAAAGTGGCCGTTTCAGTCCAGCCCCAAAGCTCAGCTGTCTCAGGGCAGCCACTCATGCGACGTGGGGAAGAACTCAGTCCCACAGGACTCCAGCAAACAAGGTCAGGCTGTTCCCTACCTCTCCAGAGAGTCCTAGAGCTGGAGCCAAAGCAGGCTCTGTGGTGCCAGTGCAAGGATTTACAGCGTGGCCAGTGGGTGAGGCTTGAGAGTGGGCACTGACTACAATTAACTGAGTGCCTGAGGGACTCTGTCTCAGCGAGAGCACGTTAATCCAGTTCTAAAGTGCAGGAGTGCTCTAACTGTGCTCTTAATCAGGTTGAGATGGCCTATCAGAAAATGGGAGATGACTGCGGATAAATGGTCCATATGCTGAATACCAAGGCATTTAATGAAAAATTTTCCTAATAGAAAAATTTTACATGCTCAATACTTTTCATTGACTACTTTTTTACAATTTTACCCATTTAATAACAACTGTCATTAAGTTATTTTCTATGTAATATCAACTGAAAATCATTTATTTCCTACTCCAAACAGCAATTAATGCCAATTATTTTACACAGCACCATGAACTGCTACAGATTTTTCAATTTTCCACTCAGCTTCTCTACATAATTTTTTTTTTCAGTTTAGTCTCATAATTTTCAACTATTTGAAACAAGAGTCTGAAGTGGTGATTTCATCTTTTTTGGCAAAAAATAATTGAAAAGGCCCAACTATTAGAGCAACAGGAACCCTATAAACAAAATAATAAGATGCACCCTTATCTTTCTGACTTTGATTTTAACTTAGCAAATGTCAATATTCATAACAGAAAATCCAAGGCAGAGCTGTGTTATACTGAAATGGACTTTTTTTCTTTTAATGTTACAAATACAAGTTTCTTACATTCTACTGTTCCTGTGACAAGGTGGCAAATTTGAGACCCCAGGACTGCTTTCTCTCTTGATGCTGGTAAATGTTACACCTTGAAGATTTCTTGATTGCAGGGTCATGGACAGAGCTCTGATGTGCAGTGGAGTCTGGATCCAAGGAGTGATCCCAGAAAGAATGGGATCCTTTGACTTAGCTCTGGTACAACATGCTCAAGGCTGAAGAAGGACCAGCACTATCTGACAAGTTTCTGAAGTTTTACTTTTTTCCGTAAAATTAATTTCATTTTTACAGGTAATGGAAAGGAACTGCTGGGTTTTAACAATTTTTAGGTTTTAATTTAATGAAGACAGTTTCTTTTTTTTTGGTCAGCTATTTTAGAGAGGAAATGTATTTTCCTGGTTTGCTGCAGATGGATTTTGTGAATTACATTTCACAACAGTTAATGCTTCCTTACACTTTACAATCATTAGGTCTGCCCTAATCTACTGTTTCCTCCTCTAAGTCTACCAGACTTACACAAGGACCAGAAGAAAATACTCCAGACAATGTCTTATGCAGCAGAGCCTTCAAACTCAACACTTTCTCCTTAATCCTCATATTTCTTGCAGAATTTCACCTTCAGTAACTAAAATAATAGAAAATCCCTCTTCAGAAAGTTTTTTTAATCAAACAAGATGATAGACCCATTTTTTATTCTTGTGGCTAAAGTCCAAAAACACACACTCTGTCAATGGTGTTGAATTTAGCATTTTTGTGATAAAGCTCTTTGAGTTTCTTTTCGAATAAACACGTACAGCTTTAAATGAATAAATCATGCAAATACATGTTAATGTATACATAAATTAACACAACATAATAAGGAGAATGAAGAAACAAGATTACAAATTTTCTGCACCTCCAAAATATGAGAGCTATATTTGCTTTAGAAAGAACAAACTCATTTAGAGAAAAAGCTTATATAGATACAAACAAACCCAAATCGCCAATGAAAGCTAATTTTATGTTCAGCAAAGAAGGAAGATGTGCTTCCCACTAAAATAGACAAAACCCAATTAAATTAGGCAAATGTAAAAACACAGAAACAAACTTTCATTTAGTAAATAAAATCTCAAAGTTGAATTCTGTTGTCCACTCCATGTTCACAGCCCTCACGAAATGAGTTAGAGATCCTGGGGAACAGTAATTATTGAGTATGAAGAATGGGGGAAGTCAACAGGAGAATCTGCCTCAAAAATTTATCATGAAAAGTATTTATTTCCTTTTTCCTGACTTATCATTTCAGTTTCTCCTTTTCAACCTTGAATGTTTTTAACTTAAGACCGGAAAAACAGCAAATGGAGAATACTGCTCACAAGACATCACCTCAACATGTGTGCTCCATACGTATGCATACATCTGTGCAATGGGATGAATTTTTCCAAGCACTCCCCCTTTGCCTGACTCTGTTCCCAGGACACATTTCAATGGATGCAGAATTACACTTTGCTGAGTGTTTTCTTAAATTCTGCACAATCCTGGTTTCTGTTATCACTCTTACCAAAAAGCTACTGTTATTACTAGAGGTGTCATAAATCTGTGGTTTGTGAGGTTACAAAGAACTTCTCTCATTGTCTAACAGCCACAGACAGTAGTTTTCTAAGATAAAGCCAAACTCCAGTACAATACTGCAAAGTTTTGAAGAAAAACATCTCTTGCTAGATAGCCTATATTGCTGCATACTACCATGTATTCAGAGGTTGGCTTATTAATATCAAGTATATTTTGAGAAATGATACTCGGTTAACAAAGACCAGGTTTCTGCTGAATTCTGCTTTCTGTTCACAGGAATCAAACACTGTAATAAAGACACCTCACAGCACAGAAATGTTCAACAGAAACATTTGCTTAAATCAGTCATCTTTCACCCTGAACAACCTTCTTGAGAAGAGCAGAAAATTCAGCCTAAGTCTCCCTGATAGTCATCTGAAGATGGAAGTTTTTATCACAGTCAAGCAGAGTATAAAGTAAGGACACCGATCTGATGCCTCTCATCTGTCTAATGCATTTGCCAGACCCTTATCACTGCACCTGGATGCCACAACTGACTCCATTTACCAGTCAGTTTTGATACACGGACTCATAACATGATTCTCCACATTACCACTTTAAATATCTGATTGCTTATCTGGAATGACAGCCCTGTTAGAACCAATTCATTCTTCACAGTGTCCTGGACCTTGGCCCTTTACTTAAGCTGGAGCGAAGCAGAGCAGATTTTTGTTTGCAGCAGCCTCATGCCTGCTGGTCCTCTGCCCTTCCCCATACATCAGCCTTTACATAGATGCATACTTTTATTTTAGGATTCAATTCAGCATCCAAATAGGCACGTGGCAAAATCCTTACAACATGAAATGCTCTTTGCTCAGATTCTAGTCTCTTCTTTCCACACACAAACACATTAAAAAACATCCCACTGCTCTGTCGTTCAAATCACCCAGCTTCCAACCATTTCTTCTGGTGTGTCCAAGGCTAATATTGACATGTCAGAAATGTTCAGATATATTTCTCCTTCAGTATAAAGAATATGTGATTTCCTGACACACTTCAGAACTGTCAACAAAAATATAGTACAATAAAGCTGCAAAGTTAACAATCCATTCTGTGGTTTCTGGAGATGTCACTAGTTATTATAAATGACTTTCCAGTTAATTACCTGTTTTGAAAATTAAGGAGATTGGGGGTTCACAGCTGCTCCAATAAGTAGCTTCAGTGCCCGCCTCATCCCATTGAGTATGATAAATAATATATTCTCTACCACCCAGACTGCCAGACAGTGGCTGTGTCAAACTCCTCAGAGAGCACACTTTGTCTGCCATGTGTTATAGGCAACATTTATGACAAAAGTAGAAATTAGATGGTGGTTAATCTTGCTTCTCTGTGTCCCATGTGGGGCACAAGCACAGTTGTAGTGTGGCTTGCTGGATGAGAGTCAGAAATAATGATCTCAGCAAATTGTGTGTACATCAGGATACAGCACAAAGAATGGGCTTAGGAAATTATTTTTGGTGAATTGGGCAATGAGGTAGTCACTTAAAAGAGAAGCAAGGTGACAGAAGAGCAAATTTTATTTCCCCTTAAAAAAAAGCAAGCTTTACATTACAGTTAGATCACAGTGAAGAAGAATGAAATCATACTGCTCTGGGGTTTTTAATTTGCTTCTTATTGCTGCTTAGGCTATTTAGCTTGCAGATCATAATAAACTCTGTTATAATGACAGCACCAAAAGATGGATCCAGCTTATAAAAACACTACTAAAGTAATAGCGGTAAGTTCTGCATTTTAGTTCCTGTGAAATGTAAAAGGAACAATTCGTATTTCAGTTACATGCTTATAAACAAGGTAAATTTGATAGTCACACTGACAAACTAAGGCAAGTGAGATCAGCCCTGGACCTACACATAGGCTGTCATCACACTGTAACTACACAGGACAGAAATCAAAGTTTCGCCTGAAGAGAAACTCTGAGGGAATCCTCAGTAAGTCTTACCTGCTTCTAAATGAGATTTGATGCCACTCACAAAGTAACTGAAAGTCAACCCCCAGCTGTGACTTCCCTCTGAAGACTTTTTAAAATATATAATTATAGCATGAAGATCATAAGAGGTAGCATAAGTTAACAGAATCCTAATTTTCTAAAGAGACTTGCTGGCTAGAGTTGCATATTTCTTACATCAAAGCACAAGGACAGGTCATACTGGTATCACTCCATTCCTCAACATCTCCTGTCTAATATACATCATGCCAAAAAGCAGAACCATTCATGACTAGCGATGCCATTTTTCATTTAGACTCCTGCTTCCAACAAAACCCTGCGTTTGTATCGAGGAATTGGAAGCTGTGGCTACACTTCATATTGGAACTGTCCAAACTTCAATGTTTCTGCCCATGGCTGATGCATTTTACTGAAGCAAATAAACACACTGGTGGATCTGAACACCACAAGGAGCAGTCTGCACATAACATGTTCTGTCTAAGACTGAATTAAATGTACAATAAAGCCCGGTCTGAGAGGTGTTAACTCCTCTTGGGAGTTTCTGAGAACTCCGGGGAATTCTTTAAGGAGAAGCAGAATTTTCACTTTACTTTGATGAATCTTTTATTTCCTCTCTGATTTTTAATGAAATGCAGGAACTTTAACTCCTAAAAGTTGATAACAGCTGGCATCCTTTTGCTTTCACGCTTCACATCTTTTCATTCTTAAGAGCCTTGCCAATCTTGTTTTGACCCCTCAGCTCTGTATTTCCTTCTGTCTGTTGATGCGGTGACTGGTTTACCACCATGGAAGAATAGTCATATAGGAGATCACTTTCTGTATTATACACTTTAAACTTAACATTTCTTTCCAGTTCTGTATAGAGTAGAATAATTCCCCAAACATTCAGCTTCATATAGGCTAGGCTGGAATAAACAAACCAGCCTCCCTCATTCTCCTCTGAAGACTTTCAAAGGCTCTACAGCACTCGAATCAGGAATCACATTGATTTTCAGTAAATCCTTTCTCCTAATTCCTCTAAAGCATTTCAGAAAATCTCCTGCAAAAAGCCTCAGAAAACATATGTAGTGCGATCTCAGGGACATGAAATTGAAGGTGTTGTTAAAAAATTTTAATATTTGCTGTACTAACAGGATGCTGACATAAATACCCAACATAAATTTAACTGTAGAAAGATACAGAGCTACAGGGCTATACATTTACTAAAACAGCCTGCTCATTATCATGAAATCTATTGATCCATTTTCATTAGGCAGAGCTATCTCTGCCTTCACTGGAAAGATCCAGAAATCATAACCTTTTTTTCTTTAATTTCACAATACAAGGCCTTCAGCTAGGATGACAATTTTGGTCGGTAAAATCGTAAATATTTGTCTATTCAAAGGCAGCATTTATCTTACAATGGCACACATAGCAGTTTTGCCTCTGACAAGTTCCTTGTTTATTTATTACTCTAATAACAAATAGACTGTCATCCCTGCTGGGCCTCAAAGATGAACTAAATCTGCTGACACAACTGATTGGGACCGGCTGCAAATTATTTTATTAAAAACAGTGCAATAGCAGATTCATGGTGGGGAGAATGTTTAAATCATAATTCTGTTATTGGTCTATATGTTCTGTAGTAACAACATTCAAAGAAACCAGAACCAGTTTTGTAGCCCTCATGTTTATACTGCAGCATTTGATTTTCATTTTGTCCAAACAGGGGAGAGGCAGTGAAGGGGAGACAGATTTCTTTTGTGTTGAGTGCTCTGTGTGCACACACACCAAGAGCAAAGCGCAGCATCTTAATTAGATGGGTCCAGCGGCTCCGGCAGACAAGGGAGAGTGACAGTCACTGGACATGCTTGATAGCTCTCTCTAAAGCAGTGCAGAGACTTTCTGGGAAAAGCAAGACAGATCCATACATCTCCAATTTTGTAGAGCTGAGCCAACCAGAACGTGATCGGAAAGGACTTGAAGATGGTGAATAAAAAATCCTCTGTGCAGTAGGGGAGAGGGGACAACAGTCCTAAGACACATTACGCCCTACCAGGTCACCTGAGTGCTGGCTTTGAGGCCCTTCAGCCTCTTGGACGGAGTGGGCACTGGGGAGAAATCACGTGCCTGGCAGTGGTACCTGGCTCTGGAGCCACAGGCCTGAGGCAGGGCAAGCCAACAGAGACACGCGCTATGACTTACTGAGTAGTGAGGCCCTGGCAATTAGAAAACAGCAACAGCAAGAGGAAAATTGCCAAAGAATTACCACATAATAGTTCTACTTAGCAGTATCATTCACAGACACTTCAAACGCAGGACGCAGATGTTTGCATATATGAACAGCCAGGTCTTAAGAAAGACTTTGTGACACTCATTGTCTCGACTCCCTCCAAGGCTTACTGCCTTCTGGGCTCTTACAAAGGTCTCACCCAGAATGAGCTTTTGGAGCAATGGAGATTTAGGAGAGGCACAAGAGAAAGGGAACAGATTAGAAACACATAAAATTAACTCAGCCTTTTTGCAAATCACCTCCTTGTCCTGCAGCTGTCACTGAAGCTCACAAAGCTGTGCACTAGAATGAAGCTTCTCTCTTCCCACATTAGTGCCACAGGAGCTGCACAGCAATCCTTCTCCTGGTCCACACAAAGACATGTATACCTAGCTGGCTGCACACCTCTTCTACATGGCTTGGTTCACAGGCCCTCCACACCAAACCGTGCCACTCATTACTGCCTTCTCTAATTTGTCAGCTTGGTTACACTCAGTTTTGTTTCAGCCCAAAAGAGCCAGGCCAGCAGAGATGTGCTAATTACCCCACTTAAGTCAAGCTGGGCTGCATGGCAAAGAGAAATTTTTGAGACTGGCATACTTTCAATGAGAAGAGCACATGTGAGGACAGTGGGATTCTTATACACCTGGATGGACAATTTGGAAGCTGGACTGGAGGAACAAAATGCCATAAAAAACATTGCTGTACTGCTTAGCTCTGGTTGGGGATGAGGGGGAGAGAGACTTGGAGCACCACACCGAGCCAAGGGTGGCCTGACCAAGACACAGAGAGCCTGACACATCACCAGGACATTTCTGTGCAGAACAAGAGAGAAGCAGAAAGAGGATTGTGCATCAAAAGAGTATTCTCTGACCAGGTAGATTTCCTGGGACAAACCATTCACAATCAAGGAGGTGCTTAAAGGCACAAATAAACATTAACATCACTGAAAACGTTTTTATAGTCGAAATGTTTAGGTACTTGCAGAGAACTCAGCTGGAAATCTCTGCATCCCTTAGTCTTTCTTAAATGTATCGTGGTGCCCGAACTTCATGGTGGACTCTGGACAGAGGGGAATTAGGTGATACCAACCTCCTGGGCACCTTCTCCCTCCCTGTATTTATTGGCTCCTAAGCTGGACAGTTTCTTACCCTGCCCTCTTTACTGTTATAGCTGTTATAGTCATTTGGTCACGTGGTTTAAGGCATTTCCAAGGAAACCTCTCAGCAATTATTTCTGGAGATGGAAAGCAGTCTTTTAGTACGTCTTAGTATCTATTCCACATACTTTATATTATAACAATTTATTCTGCAATGTGATTACGTGTTGGCATAGACTCTGATTAGGGCTTTAAACAGGAACTAACAGCAGTTATGTTGAATATGTTTTTCATCTGATGATGCACAATACCATTGATTGGATGTAGATTATATTCAGCATTAACTCCAGCTATATAAAAATATCACAAAGAAAAGTCTATCTCATGGCACAGAATACTCTTTAATTGCATGGATGCTCAGTACATGTTGCAACTTCTGCTTTTTTAAAAAATCCTGTACACAAGGAAAGTCATGCCTGTGAGAGAAACGTTAATCCAAGAAATTACCAAGCATTGTTTGCTTGTCCTCATAAAGTCTGCAGTTTTTTGATTTTCACCCACGCAGTATCATAAAGCTAAAGTGATAGGGGACAAGGATAAAAAAGCTGGATATGTCGTTGTCCAAAGATAAAAGTTTAAAGTTCATCATGTCAGGATTCAGGAAACGTATTAACTGTTTCTTGCTGACTGCAGATGCACTGCAAGGCTCTGATAATACTTTTTTTTCTTCATAATACCCCTTGAAACTCATATCTTCACTGCACCTTATACTTTTGCCATCCTACAAACTCAGAGCATCTTTAACAGATCTGTACGCCTTGGAGATGAGAAATGTCACTAAGTGTCCAATTTATTTGCCCATGATCATGGGGCCTGCAGCAGAACTGAACCGAATAAGGACAGGTCTCTAAGTTATTTTCTTATCCCTGGAAACCTAACTGCTGTTGGCTTTCTAGGGCTGAGGAAGGAGGTTGGGAACAGATATTTCAGACTCTCTGACAGGATTTGATAGGATGTACATGACAGAAAAAGTGAAGAAGCTAATCATGATATCACTACAAATTCAAGAAAGACTAAGCTGTGCAGAGATTTCCAGCTGAGTTCTCTACATAACTAAAAGGGAAGAAAATGCTGGAAAAGGTTAGTTTTAAAAAGCAGGGTCAAATTCAGTCCTTTGTCAGCACCATCAAAGACAGCGAGGATTTGCACCTGTGGAACGAGGAAAGCATAACCATGGTGTGTCTTTGGGGAATTTTTGGACCAAATTCTCTTCCATTTATTCAATTATTGGAGAATTTATTCGTTATACATTAGAGTGAAAATGAAGGAAGCAAAAAGTTAGAAGGAGAAGTAGGGAAGAGCTGCAGGTAGAAACAATTGCAGGAATTAAAACTGAAATAATTTTGAAGGCACCATCCCAACTAAAATAAGCATGGGCATGAATAACTACAATGGTAAGAACTATGGTCATCGTGCACATAGCAATGCTTTTGCTGTGAAGCAGCACCTGTGTATTTTATGACCCAGACTTGCTGCCCTCTGTCCAGAGAATGCCTCCTGGTTTGCTATTTGTAGCTTCATTGACTAAAAAATGTGTCTCCACCTCACATTTATTTCTTCAGGGTCTGCTTGAAATAGCAGAAATTTCTGCTACTCCTCCACTTACTTGATTCCCATTTGTTCACATGATTTGAGTTATCAATTACATAAACATTCCCCTAAAAACCTGTATACCAACAAAAAGCATCTCAGGTGCACTGGCAAGACAGACAGGCTTGAGGCAGCACATCTGTTGCACTTATTTCAGAACCAAGGGGAGTCTCACAGCCCACCAAGATGACAATTGGTTCCTTAGCTTTGGTTTTGCTTGGATGCTAAGACCTTTAACATCATTCCACATAAAACCAAACTGTCAGATTATTTTCTAATAATATAAATGCTGCGTGTATCACACACCATAACGAAAACGTACATTAAAATATTGACTTAAAGCAGGTACTCCTTAACTAAAATATCTTCCTTTGCATTGTATTTAAATGGTTGCAAGCAAGGAAGGTTTGGGCATCATACCCCTGTGTTTTACCAATTACTGCTTATAGATTTACTTCATATCACACTGTAAATTTTCAGAACAAGCTTGGCAATTTGAAAAAAAAAATTTATTAAAAAAGTTTATATCTTATGAGAAAGTTTCTTTTCATCCTAGGCTACTGTAACTTACTGGTGGTGTTGTTTTTGCACGTAAAGGTTCTTTTCTAAAAATTACATATAGTTGAAAGCCTGCAAAATCAAACAAATAAATGGGTGGAGAGAAGGAAGGAGGAGAAGACACAGTGATAGTGTTGAAAAACAATTCTACTTATTATACTGGAGGGTACAAGCAAGCTGGGGTTTAAATAAAGTCCACTTAGGTTGTTATTTCTGCAGAGAACATTATGAAATGAATATGCAGCAACAGAACAAGAGAAGGAGGGAGTCCAAACCTTCTCCAAACTATGCCTAATGTATTAGAAACACTAATGGTTGGTGAACAGTTAGCAGAAACGAAGACAGCACCTTTTCACACAAAGAAAGTTTAATGCTGAAGCATTAGAGATAAACATTTCGATATTCCTTGGTGGCATTGTGTCCACTCACAGTAACATGGTCAACGGACCAGAAGGGAACATTTCATTGAGTTTTAACACAGGCAAAGAAATACCTTTAAAATTTTTAAACGAATCTCATCCAAGGTAATAAAAAAGCAAAAATGTGGTAGAAGAACAGAAGACCTTGATGTACCCATCAAGAATAGCTCAAGTGTGTTGTTATGAATAGGGTCCTGCAAGGATTTTAACCATCCTAAAGACAGTAAGCATGGATAGACCATTGCAGACAGAAAAGTACAGACACTACCAGGATGGTATTAGTAAGACTAGGAGGAAAGAGACTGAGATAACAAACACCACAGGAAAAATAGAAGTACAATCAAAATAACATGAGCATGTGCACTTACTCTGTTGTTACAAGCCCTTGTTTAGAGGCTGAAAGCTGCCAGTTCCCTGACAGCAGAATGCATTGCTAATCATAGAGCAGGCTACGCTGGCGGTTTTTCAAATGACAAGTGAAAGTATTCATCTACAGAAGAAAGAAGGTCAAAAGTCAGTGAATTCTTTGCATACTTTAGTTCTTCAGATGTTTGTATGTTTTATTTTTTGTCTTTGAACTGTAATGAGCCCCAAATGACACAAAACACCTGTAAGAATGATCTTCAATACTACACTGACCTGCCATTTTTTATAAAATTATTTCTTTATATTGTCAATATCCAGAGCAGAATTGATCACCAAAGACCACATGATCTACTTCTTACAGTCACATCACTTAAAGGAAGCAATTTTTGCTCCTAATAAAGACCTATCTAATAATTCTGGCCACAATATATCACCTTATTATTTATATATCATGCCTAATAGTGCCTTGGGGCCCTGTTCATGACAGCCCTAATCGTCCCCTGTGACAAGCAGACTCCTGTTTGGACTTGGATTTACTGGTGTAGTTTGTTGGCTACCTGAAGATTCAATTGCCCTCCTCTATAAGTAAGGGGCCCCAAATAGAGTCTCTATACTGTAGCAGAGAGTTGGATCCATTGTTCCTTGGCACCTTATCTTCATTTATCCGACACAGACCTTTTGCATTTAACAATGTCAATTTTCTACTTGCTCTGTTCCTGATCCTTAGGAGAGGTTTCTTCATCTGACCACATGATCAATACTTTAATAATTACTCTGGATAATTTATGTGTAAGATTTTAGTGCCTGTGATGTGTCCTGAGGTTTTTCCATATATACCACAAAGAAGCATCAATCCACAGACTATGAAGGGAAACACCCACGGCTAAATACATGCTCTATAGTGCATAGAGTCTGGAAAATAATCTCTATGACACAATACAAGAATTCAGACATAATGAATACCATTTCACAAATGTACAGGTTACACTGAATTAGAGAGACTTACCAGACTCAAAAGAATTGTAGAAAGCTGCAAGAGAAAACAGTCTGATGTGTGAATTAATTATCTGACCTCTGCTTCAAATATGTCATATCCCTGTCATTTCATTTTATTAAAAGACTGTATAATCATGAACATAATCATAAATGCAATGTTTAAGAAAAATCTGATTTGAACCTTTGTACTTGGGTCACATGTAATGTAATTCAGTTTTACTCTCTTCTTAATGTGATTCATATACAGAACTGCTACACAGAATTGGAAAAACATGGAGGGAAAAAACTCTGTTCCAAACAGTAATGTTTTCAAGCAATGCATTTAAAACAAAATGGGTAGGGTCATTAATAACTGCTCAATACCACATTACCTACCTGGACACAGAAATGCTGAAATTTTGTAGGACTAGATTGTAGAATACATGATAAAATCATGTCACTCTGATGGCAACAGTGGAGGTATAACCCTTTTTTTCAAAATTAATTCTTTTTACTGAAATATCTCTGAAAACTTGTACTTAGTCCAATATAATAGACATGTAAGGAAAAACCCTGGAAGTTGAAGTAACTCTGACTTTGTTGTTGACTTTTTCTGTACTTTGCTGATGGAATAACATTGCTCTATGTGTACTCAGATGATCACTCATGCTCATTTGAGATCAGTTAAAGTATCTTCACCATTTCAATGCAATAAATATCAGCCTATGTTGTACAAGTCTGCAGGCATTGCTAGCAATATATTACTCTGAATGAACAAGACTAATATTAATAACTGGCTTTAGCACTAATCATTCTCCTCTCCTCACTTGCAGGACTGCTTCTTTTTTTTTTTATTTTTAGAGACATTGCTCATATAAATTTTGTTTGTGCCTGTCTTTCAAAGGTTTGCATTACAGTCTGAAAGTAGTTATTCTCTCTACTCAGCATTTGATATTTATAGCCACACTTCACAAAGCTTTTGTTAAAGATCACCTGCACCTATTACAAGTCTGTAGGAGCACATTGTTTATGAACTTGAAATAACAGAGACACACAAGGGTGGTTTCCTTTTAGAGAGCATATTACGCCTACCTGGATATACTGCAGTGCTATGGGTCATTTGCTACAATTAATAGAGCTAGCCAACATAAAGAAAAGGCAGTGGGCAAAAATATGTCTTTTGAGGTTTTGCTTCAAATTGAATTGAAATGAAGATCTGAGACTTTCAAAAAAAAATTGCATTTTGGAAGGACTGAAATATGACAATTCTCCGATTGACTGGGAAACAACCCTAGCAACATGAAAGGAACAAGAATGGCCCTTGGTCCTGTTGAGTGTCACTCTGCTTGGTGTGTTCATAGCCTTCTGCTTTAGGAAAGGTTGCCTGGGCCTGTAGAGAGCCCTGAGCTATATCTTGCTTTGCTTGGCCCTGAAGTAAAATCCAGAATGAACTGACAGTTGTGAAAAAGCTGCTCTGCAACTGCAGACTGGGAGCACTTCACAGCACTCCAGGCCCCAAGCTGCAGGTCACACCTTGCTAGGTTGCCTTCCTAAGCAGAGTTTTCATACTCCTTGTTGTGGGTCTTTTGAGATGCCTGACATTGCAGGAGGGCACCTGGAAGCCCTGGAAGGCTGCATTAGCGCTGGAAACCCTGCAAACACTCTAACCCGGCAACACTGCCACTGTGTGAGGACCACTTAGGTCAACCCCGGTGTGGATTGCTCAGGTCAACCCCGCAAGCTGTGGCCGTAGTATTTCCAGAGCGCGTGGCTCTAGGACAAGAATTAAAGCACAGATCTGTAGCCTTGGAAAGTCTGTTCAGCACGAAGGAGTCCTTGAACCCTAAGGCACATGGTCTGAGCAGCAGTGGCATGGTGTTCACAGCAGCAGAGCAGCAAGCCTGGAGCTACAGATTCTGAAAGCACCTCTGGACATGGGCAGCCCACTCTTCCTGTATATAAAAATAAGTACTTCCCTTAGCCATGGATGCTGGGACACCCCACCTGAGAGCTGCACTGAGAATGGTGGGGAATCTTCAGCCCCTTTCTGAAGCTTGTGAAAGGCACCTCGTTGTTCAGGCAACAAACACGAATCCCCAGTCCTCTGTGAGTAAATGTTTTGAAAATAGGGAACTAAATGCCTAGTTTAAGACTTTAATGTTTCAAACATCATGATGAAAAATTGAAGCAATGTTACTTCCTGCAGAGGTGAGACAGAAATAAATCAGAGGAGTAATTTACTTCAAAGGTCTCTATGTTTACCTCTCCCTGTCTCCTAACTGGGACACCAATCTTACTGACTGAAACCAAGAATGTAGTCAAGGGGAAAATGTCCACAAAACGCTTGAAATAGTCCAAATGAATGTAAAGTCTGATGGGTTTAGAATTGGTTCTGACAGTTTTGTATTACATGACAGCGTTAGGTGTTAATTTTCATTTTTGTTTGCATTTCTTGTCACAGTTAGGACCAAATTCTCCCTAAGCCAGAGCCTTATTAGCAGCTTGACTCTTATCTGTTGGAAACCAATGGTAATTGGTGCTGGACTGAGTGCTTCTCTTTCATGAGGAGCCACAGCACTTGCCACAAACCCAGAGGGCACACTTACACCAGAACCTCCAGATAATCTGTACCAGGGAAGAGAGCAATCACAATATAGCATTTGGATCCTCCAGATACATTTGGATAATGGGCTGCACTCGTTCTCCATTCCTGAGTCCTGCAGTCATTCACACAAACTGCTATATTTTGCCTTACCCAAAAAGCAACAGGCTATTTTAAGTTGTTATATTTATTTCAGATTAAGAAAGCAATAAATCAAGAGAGTAGCAAAGGTTTTATAAGTGAACACAAAGTGAATTGCCATGGAAGAGGGAAAGCCAGGCAACTCTGAAATGCAATAAAAAAGACTTACAGAAGAGATTGCCTGTTGCTTGTTAAGCACAGCAAATGGTAACAGTTTGCTTTTATCAAAATACATGATTTCTGAACAACGAAGTCTGACAGAACCATCCAAAAACACCCAGAAGTGTTCTGGCCAGATTCCCCCTTATGTCCACTATACTCAATTGTTGTCTTGCTCTGCAAGACAGAATGTTTAAAGATTAAAAAGTGCAATGTACAGATAAAATGAGACTTGAGAATGACATCATCAAACACACCACAAAATGAGGCAGAATTACTAAAGGATTCCCTGGAGCAACCACAAGTCCTGCTGAGAATGTTCCTGCTGGGGCTCCCTAATTAATGTACCCATTTTCCACCTGTCACACAGCAGAATTAAACTCACTGCATCTCTGCTTTAATTCTCCACTCAATCAATAATTCGGATAACAGATTCAAAGTTCTGTAGGTTCTATGTATTGATCTTCTCCCACCCTCAATTTGCCAGTTGTCTCCACTAACTTTGAGCAGTACGTCACTGAAAGTCCATTTCATTTAAAATGTAATCACTTTGCCGATGCTGAACTGCTTGTCAGTTTTATTAGTCTTCAGAAAACCTTCCCAAAATATGGAGTTGTGTGTAAACACGTTGAG
Source organism: Atrichornis clamosus (assembly GCA_013400975.1). Classification (NCBI taxonomy): domain Eukaryota; kingdom Metazoa; phylum Chordata; class Aves; order Passeriformes; family Menuridae; genus Atrichornis; species Atrichornis clamosus. The sequence continues at coordinate 160,082 of WBMZ01008290.1, forward strand.
TATTGCTTAGAAACAGAAATCAGTGCTCAGTCTATGGCTTCTCCTGCAACAAAAATTACTCTATCCAGATACATAGACAGAAATTCCATATTTTAACAACTAGCCCTTGCAAAGTTCACCAGAATTAGGCTATATCTTCAAATAGATTATTCTTTTCTTTTCTCCATGGCAGCTTCAAACAATTTTTGCTGATTGGAAAAAAAAAGTTTTACTTATTTTAAATATTGAATAGAGAAAGTTTATAACCAAAAGGCAAATAATAAAAAAACCCCTACCTTTGTTCTGCTGAGACAGCCTCTATCTTTTGCAACCCCGTAAAGATAGATCTCCAAACCTCATGAGGTTTCACAGTAATTAATGCAAACCATTTAGATCTGATTCTGAAAGCTGAATGGACTAAACAATGGAAGGTAAATTACTTTTTGCTGTTTTACATCTTTTCAATTCCTCACCAAGGGTCAGAGCTGACACAGGGAAGATTAAATAGCATACAGCACAAAACGACCCTTATCACTGCCTTTCTGGAAAATTTGTTTTCTATGTATGTAAAAGGTATATAATGCTCTTGACTAAGAAGATACATGGGCATCATTACTATGTTTATACCAAGTGAATAGAAATAGATCAGAAGATGCTCAGTTATTGGCGGAGAGATAGCAGAAGAAAGTTATTAAAATACAGAGAAAATACTGTTAGCAGCATCCAGTGCAAGACAGGTCCCCGCATTGTTTTTCTGAAGATAAAATTCACTGAAAAAAAGTTAAAAGAAAAAAGTAAGTTTCTGACAGCAGTAAAGTCAGGCAAGAGTTAGGATACCAAACCCTCTGTATTCAGCTCCTAAAGCTCAAAGTCTGACTTCAGCAGTGCCACAGAGATGCATTTTCCAGGAGAATCTGTGCCCAGCACAGGGCCTTTTTTCACGTCTGTGGTGGGGAAAAGGATAATACATGAAGTAGGGAAAATCTGTTATTTGGACAACTCCTTTCTTTCCCTAGTAAAGGTAAAGAGATTTTTGATCTCTTTGGTAGTTTTAAAGTATTACTAGAAAATAAATTTTCCTTGACCTACCAAGTTAGTACATCACCAGGAAAATGCCTCAGAAGAAATATGGGAATAACTTTTATCACTTCTATATAAAAGGGAGTGGAAGAGAATTAGAAAGGCTTGCCAGCCTAGCAAAGCTCTTCCAGCTGGCCTGACTGCCAGTTGTACCCAAGAGCTCATGAATATTGTAAAAACCCCCAAGTGTGGATAGCCATACGGACATCATATCAACCACTGATTTCGTTTCTGGTAAGTTAAGAGTTTCCAAATTCAGGTTTCCTGATATCCTAGGCTGCTTAAACCTGTGTTAGAAGTGACCTCAGAGCTCAGATCTCTCAGAGAGGAGATCTCAGATTAAAGGTTAGCCTTAGAAATTAATGATGGGCTTGCAGTAGAAGAAAAGATTAGGTTTTTATTGTATTTTCCATTCTTTAAAAAGGAGTTGGAATATTATTAATTAGCTTCATTTCCTGGAAAAATTCTCAAATTAAATAATCAAACATATTATAAGTGCCTACAAGATAATAAGGAAATGGGTTACACCCAACAAAGATTTTGTCAGGAAGTCATCTTGCCAAGAAAACATCATTTATTTGTTAATGAGATAATAGGCTTTGTGGATAAGGGAGGAATAGTTAATATTGTACCTTGAATCTAATAACATTTGCCATATGATCTTACATGATAGTCTAACAAAGGGCTAGGAAAACATGGTATAAATGAAACTGCTGCTGGTTAGGTGCACAATTGTTTGGATCATCAGACTCAAAGAGAAATTACCTCTGTCACTTTTTCATACTTAGGCAAGTTCACTGCATGGTTTCTGCAAAGGATTTGTCCTAAGTGTTGCTCTGCTCAATACTTTCTGTAATGGCACCATCAGAGGACATGTAGCTGTCACCTTCAGATGACAAGAAACTTGGAAAGACTGACAGTTTATCAGAAAACAGAAATAGATTTCATAGTGATTGTGGAAGCCTGGAGAAATGTTCAGAAAATTGGGATAAACAATGTGAGATACAGTACCTGTGTAGATACATACAGCGTAAAACCATTAATTAGTTAAGAGAGCATAAGCCCTATTTGAAGAACATAGTTAGAATTTCAAATTATTTGAGCTGGAGATGAATTAGTAGTAACATGCTTTTTCACAAAAAGCAGTCATGGCATAGGAACATACAAAGTCAGGACTGTAAAGAGCATCCCACAATAATTCTGCTCTCTTTGTTATACTGTCACCATCTGCTTCAGAAAGATGTAAACAGGAATCCCTAGCAGAGCCCACTGTGTCACAATGAAAGACAGCAAACTCAAAAATGTGACCATTTAAAAGAGATGGAATGAATTCTGATTCATGCTAAAGAAGGAGCATGAATGGGGGAGAAGGGGGGCGGGCACTTAAAAGAAATTCCTGTGCAAATAAATATATAAGTGAATAAATCGTGCATACAGGGAAGACCCAATTCATGCCCCGTGTCCTTGAGGAACAAGACATGCACAGCTAATGCAGCAAGCAGGAGTCAAGTTAGACCCAGAAGAAACACACTAGAGAAAAGGGCAGCAGAAAGGACAATGCAGCACGGGAAGATGGTCCTTAGGGCAGGCTGTGAGCTTCCCCTCTGTAGAGGCCCTTGAGAACAGGCTTTGCACAAACCTGTCAGCAGTGACAGGCTGGGCTGAGGGATGGATGGAGACATCCATCTCAGACATTCCAGTTGCTCCAAGCTGCACAGCTGCATCTCAGCCAGATGTTCTGCAGGCAAGAGAAACGATACACATACAAGAGGTAAGTTTTCACTGCCCAGCAGCGGAAAGATGACAATGCAGATTTTTATGAAATACATTAGTGGTCTTTCCCGGCCTTGCGTGGATGCTTGCAAACTTCTGCCTTTCTGAATTGGAAAATGTGATTTTCCATTGGAATTTCTGAGTTAGTGAGCAATTCCAGCTATACCATCAATGAGATCATGACAAAAATTGATGGGATTGATGCTTGTAGGTACATGGCTATGCACAGACTGTGGGCCTGGGAGCCCTTCCCAGTTTCTCAGTCCAATTCAATGTTTCCTCCACCTCCTGACTCGATAAAACCAGGCAGAGAATGCTGTCACTAACCTTCTGCATGTTGCAGTCTCCATGGGGAAGGAATACAGGCATATAAGCCATGGAGAAACTTGCTTGCCGTCCTAGCACAAGACTAAACCTGTAGATAGCCAAAAAATAAAAATAATGCCTGAATTTTCAAACTCAGATCCCTTGCCAGAATCAGGTTATGTTGTTTTTGCAGAAGACGCTGGAACTCGTTTTTGACATCCCATTTTGTTACCCTAACCTTGATGCATTGCTCAGGTGGTCTCCACACCCCAGGTCTCAGTGTTTAGCTACAATAAATCCAAATCAGTTGTTCCATTCTAGTCATTTTCTGTGGGTCCAGTGCAAAATGAGTTGGAGTTGTGGAGAACCTATTTCACTGAGATAAAACGAAAAAAACCCTGTCCTGACAATATTTGTTAGAAATGAGACCAGTAGCATTAGTGGGGAAGAAGCCCAGCAGAAGTCATGCCTTTTCTGCAGCTGGACTGAAGAAAAGGGCATTTCACTTGCAAAAATTGTCACCCATTTACTGTTTGAACAGAAAAATCTCATAATATATTAACTATATTTGTAAGGCCTGCAAAGTCACAGTTGCATTGATTTATACCAACAAATGTACTGTTTAAGTCATTTATTCAAATGCTGAATAAAGTAAGAACACTTCTTTAATGGAAAAAAATGCAGAGGACTTGACAAATATTTTAAAATTCTCAGTTCCTGTCAAACGACAGACTTATTTGTGGACCCACAGAAAAATCACAGAATGGTTGGGATGGGGAGGGACCTTAAAGATCATCTCATTCCAGCTCCTCTGCCATGGGCAGGGACACTTTCTATTAAACCAGGCTACTCAGGTCTCCATCCAACTTGGTCTTGGTCACTTCCAGGGATGGGGCATCCACAACTTCTCTGGGCAACCTGTGCCAGTGTCTCACCACCCTCAGAGCAGAGAATTTCTTCCCAATATCTCATTTAAACCTGCCCTCTGACAGTTTAAAGCCACTACATGAGTGCTACGGTAGGATTCACGCAGCCTGCTTTGTGATACCCATTTAATAAGGCTTTTTGGAGAGGTGAGCAGAGGAATCCATGGGAGGTTTTAAATCAGTCCTTGACAACACTACAGCGTTACCTCAGATGTGGCACACTGCACCCTGCAGCAGCAGAGACTTTCCTCAGATCCCACATGTACATACTCAATACCTACTTGTGCAAGAACAGCTCACTCTTAACAGCATCTCTATTAAGACTACAAAGCTTGTTTTGTCCTGATTAGGGTATTTTTGTCATGTAACCATTTATTATTGAATATAAAGATGAAAAAAATGTCAGGTACAAGGTTTTTAGACTGTAGTCTATCCTGCAGTAATGCAAGACTCCTGATAAGACATTGTAGTTGTAGTCTATATCAAAACAAACCTTGAAAACAATACCTTCAAGCAGTGATAGCAATAAGTTCTTTCTATTTCAATAAAAGCTTTCCATCTCAAGATCCTAAAAAGCTTTTAAAATATTAATCAAGCCTCTAAGCAGCCCTGGAGATGCTCAAATACTGCAGCCAATGATCAATTAAACCATACACAGTTTATCCAGTTTATAGATAAGGCATGCCACAAATGCAGAAATACCCAAAGTTGTTCTGCACAGAGCCAGATGAGGCTCTCCTGAGTGGATGGGAGCCACTTTGGCATCTGAAACATCCTCTTTACTGTGTCCCATGATGACTGTACTATCCAGGCTCGCACATTTATCCTGGGGATCCAAACCCCTATTAGAGGAGAAGTGACTGCTACTTCTATTTTATCATAGATGAGTGACTGAGGTACAGGGAGAAAAATGATTTGCCCAAGGTCACACAAGAGACCTGTAGCAGAGAAATAGGGTATTGCTGAGTATTCCTGTTTCTTCTCAACAGCCCAAATAGTCCTTTCTTTATTTTCCTTTTTTTTTTTCAAACATTTCTTTTTCAGCATAGTCCAGAGGATACTGAATGAGTCTGAATGACGTGTTATCTGGCAGTATGGGGATTTATTTTTTGCTATAGTTTTGACATATGTAATGAGTAAAGCGTTCTGTACTTGTAGCATTATTTATCCTCTAGCCTTAACTGCAGTGTTCAAAAACTAACAGTGACTGCACCTTTCAGAGCACATGCAAGGGTAGCCTGTTATTTGTCAAAGCTCACAAAGGCATTGCTGAGAGTGCAAGCTTTGTTCCTGAGACAGAACGCTCTTCCCACTTTTATGCTGCAAATTTCTGGGCAATGTCAATACCCGTTTAAGAGGTCTCCCACTCTCTAGGCTCTTTCTGTCATGTGTTGACATCTTCTAGGAATCAGCAGATTTTATGCCTCTATTCAATTCACTTGACCTGCCTCTAAATATGTTCCTGGCACCTGAAAAGCCATTCCCCACACACACATATGATGAAACCCAGATCAATAGCACAGGATAAAAACAAACAAGCTAACTAAGGCGAGTCTAAAGTCTTAAGAGCTATCCACAGATGCTGCTATCTGGACTGTTCAATATGAGGTTCTGAATTGCACACAGCAGGATTTCATTTGCTACAAATAGCTTTGCACCAGCAGCATCTTCAATAATTTTATCATGCAGTGTTCCCTAGATAGACCAATATTTCATTTAATAAACAGCAAATTAAAATAGCAAATGTAGTGAAAGACAAAGCATGAATAGATTTGCTTCAGAGTTTTAAAGAGAAACATTGATTTTTTTTTAATATTTTATTTTTTAGTATTTCTGTAGTTGCTCATAAGGTCACCTTCATGACAATTCCAACAGGGGTTTATCTTGTAGTGCTCACTCTGACATACAGCCTGATGATTTATTATTGCTTAGTTCTTGATACTGTTCACTGCACAATCCAATCTAAGAGAGACACATATTTCTCAATTCAGGGACTCCTTTTATTTTATGAAAAATCAGCTTGGTGCTTTGTGGTAAAAACTAGACTTGGCATTTGATCTTAATTTTTTTAAGTATTTCTTTCTATTCTTTGTTTCTCTGCTATATCTTTGATGTATTCCGGGATCATTTTTGTTTTCTGTCCCTTTGCTTTTCTTCTCTCACCCTATTTTAATGTGGCTACACCCTAAAGAAAATCTGCCACAGCGGCAGTTTCTTACAGACATTCTTATCTAGCTTTCTGTTTCAAAACTAGCAGGTGACATGGTGATAGATTTCATAGGTTTTCTCTCCTCATTTGGGACAAAGAATATAATTATGTAAAGAAGGGTTAGATGGACGGTAGAATATATCACTATTAACCCATCAGAACACATGCAGATTCACTGTGGTTCTGTGCTTAGAGAGGAGGGGGAAAAAGCCCTTCATAGGCTAGACAAGACTTTTTCCTCTCCTTGTATTAATATCAATTCAAGGGTAAGTCAACAATTCCCATCATGTCATTCCAGTGTCTATGGTGTTTGTGATATGGTGCTATTTGAGCTCCGCTCGGCTGCAAAGCTGTCTCCAGTATTCCCACTGACTCTCTAAGCCATTTGGAATCATTAACCCGCGTGGACCAGGCTGCCCAGCACTCAGCAACATTCCTTTAAGGCTGCCAGTCATTAGCTGGTACGTTAAGTAGCTAATGGTGCTCTCACAATATCTGCTGCATCATGCAGGTGCAACAGAATAAACATTTTTTCCCACTGGTGCTTTGTCCTAAATCATTAAGGACCCCAATCCTGCAAAGATTTATGTCTGTGAATAAGTTTACTCACATGAGCAATCCTGTTTCAACCCTCTTAAACACACGCTTATAGGGTCAGAGTCTTGATGATCAAACTATCAGGTGTTTGGCTAAAAGCTTTATGGAAATGCAAAACAGCATCAGAAAACAGCAAAAACCATGTTCTGCTCTGTATTTCTTTTTACCAAGAAATAGCTGCAGAAGTCTCCTTCTCAAGAACAAAGCTTAATAGCCACACCTGCAATCCTATGACCTCATTACTGCCCCACTAATTGATCAGTATATAAATATATATTTATATCTATCAAAGCAGTATGAATATTCCCCAACTAATTGGCTGCTGTGAGGGAGATTAACGGAGGATATGTAAATTATTAAAGCCATAAACTGCTTGTGGAGCCTCCTCACTCTCCTGGGTCGGGCTGGGGGGATCAGCTGGCTGTCCCTGGTGGGGCTGAGCCAGAGCAAGGTTAAGTAAGCAACCCTCATCTCATGTCTGCAGCTATTAGACACCTTTGCTGACTCTCTGGCGCCAAGAAGTCAGGCACCACCCTCTACCCTCACAGAGGCACAGGAGTTTGCAAATGGTAAATTTAATACCGCAGCAGGAGGTGCCATTTACAGTCCCAAAGGATAAGTCTCCCCCTCTTCTCTTTCATGCCCATATAAACAAATGGAGGCTGATGCAATTTTGAATCCTGTTGGCCTATTTTGTTTTTAAATATGTAATTTCGTCTTTATTTTAGCATCTATGCAGGGTAAAATTAAAGGATTTTTGTACACATGACTGATGGTTAAACTGCAATGAGGATTTGTACTTGATGAATCCATTAAAGCATTGACAAATACAAGAAAAAAAACCCTAAAAAAACCTACCACCAAAAAATTGGGGACATATTAGCTATATGCAATTTAAAAGAAAGGGAGACTGAAGTGTCTGCACAACCAAGCCTTACCAAGCCTTAAGAGTATCCTTTATCTTAGTTTAAAAGGCAAACAAAATTTGCTGCAGAAAATACAATCAAATATTTGTATAATGCTTCCTTGCTTTGCTCTATCTATTGTGACATAGTCATGCTTAGAACAATGTCTTTAAAAGGTTAAAATCATGTGGTATTTTCATTTTTTAAAAGTCACATATTACCAGGCACTGTTTGAAAGAATAAAATAATATCTAGTGAAAACTACTGCCTTATCAATTCAAACCACTTCTGTATGTTGCTAGAACAGTGCAAGAAAATATCTTTTGCAAGATCAAAAATTTTTTAAAAACCAAGATTTGCAGTCTATATTGGAAAGATACCCCAAATCAATATTTTTACAGAGGCTATTTAAGATGAATGCATTAATTAATTAATTGGGAAAATGCAGGGCAGGGGAAATATGCAGCTTCTAACAATAGACACAGAGAACAAAAATTATTGCATCTGAGGAAAAGACTGACATATTTTCATAGCTTTTCAGGGGTCCAGGGACCACATCCATTCCTCAGTCCAGTTTCCTACATAATGTGGGCCAGAGGATTCCACTTAGTGACTTCTGAATCATAGCTGGTCATCTGAGGATGGACTTTTAGAAGGACACCAGTCCTTCTAATTAGTCTATTTTACTTCTAGGCAAACTCTTGCAGTCATCTGGTTACTCTCACTGCTAAAATAAATGGGCTGCAGAGGCAAAAGAGCCTTGGCAGTTGTAAGTGACAGGGTAGATGGCAGAAGTGGGAAAGGAGAGAGATCATAGAATATCTCAAATTGGAAGGGACCCATAAGGATCATTGAGTTCAACTCCCAACAGGCCAAAAATACATCTCGAATTAGCAGACCAGAGTAGTGGGCCAGCACATTAGCAGGAAACAGCAAGCATTCCTCTTGTCAGCATAAATATCTGAGACATTTCAGCCGTAAATTGCATGGTCCGTGCCAGGCCGCCAGGCCCTGGCTCCTGTTCCAAACTGTATTGCAGCACACCATTAGCATCGAGTCAGATTTATCAGCTCAGCCTACAGGATGCGACAGAGCATCCGACCACTGCTCCTGCAGGAGGCACAAAATGGGATCCGGCCGCCGCCGCCCCTCACGAAAAACAGACGCAGGACTGCGCACTCCAAATGCAGGCAGGCAAACAGTAAATAATTAAATACAACATCGATTCAAATGAGGACAAAGGGAGAATCTGAGGACACAAGAAATGTTTTGCTCTCCTGTCTCGCACACAAACTTCCCAGTGGAGGCGAGGGCAGCAGTAAAGGCACGCAGCCTCCCAGGCAGCCCCGTGTTGCTCAGCACACACACCTTGGGCACAGGCTGTAGCGACAGGCTCCGAGTCAGCTCTGCAGCCTTATTACCTTCACAGCCTACATCTATACTTTAGCCAAGTCAAGCCCTCTCCCTACCCATGAAAGGCAAATTTAACCCTGATTTTTTTTCCTTTTTGTCCACAGTTAATATGCAAGATTCATCTCTGCTTCCTTATTAGTATAAGGAAAGAAGGCCTGCATTTGACTGTCTGACACATCACAAAAACATGGAACATTCATTAAAGATTTATGGCAACATCAAACATTCTGTTTTACTTTCAATTTTGTCACATAATCCCAATAAAACAGTGATTTAGCTGTATATGTTAAAGTTATTTGTCACTGCAGAGCCCTTCCTGTATCACTGCTGACACACAAGTACGTAAGCCAGTGAAGTCAGTCTCCATGGGGTCTGTCTCTTTTGGGAGTGTTTTAAGCATGCTTCTTCTGCAGGAGTATGCTCAGAATGGGCTCTATATTATTTAAGCTTTCCAGGAAAAAGAAAAAATTAAAACCCTCTTAAGTATTGCATTAGTGTTATTCTTATCTAGAGAAGGCTTGTGGGATTAAGTGAAAAGATAAAGGAAATAACAGAGACATGTAGCAGTGCTAATGTTAATATTTGATTAGAAATATTCCAAACAAGATGTCAAGACAAATTCTGTTCTTGTTATCAACACACACTCAGCTCATCGAGGCTAAAGTACTGTGTTCAAAGGTACAATTTAGAACTCAAGTAATTTGAAATTAGTTTGTGTTCACAAAATGAAGATGCAGTCTAAAGAAAACAAACAAAACAACCCCCTAACCCTTCTAACGCAATGCTCAGAATTAATTAGCAAGGACAAGAATTACTGGAATCAAATTCGTACCTGTTCTTCCATTATTACATGTTGCTTAATTTAGAACACTGTGTGCAACACCAAACCACTTGACTTCATCTTCCCAAAGTCTTAAATTAAATAATGTAAGTGTCTGAAGTCTTCATACTTAACACATTTTCAATTCCCTCTTTGACCACAGCTGCCACAGGCATAATCTCCTGAAATTTAAGTGGCACGACAGCACTATCCTCTGCTACATCATGTCAGTTCACTCCCCTTTTCCTACAGTTTCATGTATTCCTTTGTTAATTGTAAATGTTTCTATATAGGACTTGTCTATTGCAGTAAGGAAGAAAACAATCTAAAAAAACAACCTGCCTCAGGTTGTAAGTCACCATGGTGGTGCCAATATTGTCATTGTCGACAATGACGCGCAAGGAGAAGATGGAGAAAGAAAGGCACACAATTAAGTCTAAGCTGATGGCATGATACCCAGAAGCAGTTGTCAGAGAGAGAAACAAGAAGATGGAATTGGATGCAGAGCAGTCAGGAGCAGAGAAATAGAGCTGCATCTCAGCTGGGTAAGGATAGCAGGTGAAATTATGCAACTGGACAACATCATCCAGAGAGAGGAAGCAGGCACAATTTAAAAATGGTAAAATAAATAAAACAGAAAAACAGGAAAAAGAGGGAACTACGGAAGAAAAGAGTTGCTAAGTAGGGATGGGAAAAACATAGAGTAAGTGCCAAGGAAGTTGGGATGTTGAGAAGACTTATGAACTAAGGAGAAAGATTAAGGCTGGATATGAAAGTCTGGGCAAGAACTGAGACTCAGCCCACCAGAACTCAACCCTGGGCCAGGATGTAACTGCAGAAGAGAAAATTGCAACAACAGTTCCTGACTGTGCTGTGGCCTTCTCAAAAAACAGCCGGGTGGGATTTATGTTACTGGGTGTATCAGAGGATTCACCTGTTCTTTTCTTCTGAACTTCCCAGTTACATGACTGAAATAATAACAGTTTCCTGCAGGGTAGTCCTGTACAGATTAGAAGGGGAGGCAGGACTGGAGCCTATAAAGGAATAAAGAGATCTGTGAATGCATTTCAAGAACAGAGAATGGTTAAGGATACATTTCTTGATGATGGGTACAGAATTCAGCAGCCAGAGATGGGAAAGAGGGTGAAGGAAAGACACACCCAAGGCAGTGGGCAGAAGGGCTAGAGAGAATTGTCAGGAGCATTCAACATGGACAAGGAGCACTGGGGACTTAAGCCATGTTACTGTGCATCTGTTAGAATTACCTATGTAGCCCCCTTTTACCATTCCCTCCCTTTTTCTATATATTTCCTGTGTTCTTTAAGATATCTTTCATAGAAATTAAGATTGCTGTCATTTCAGGTATCTGCCTCTATTTCAAGATGTCTGCATGCACCTTAACTCCTCTATCAAAGGTGTTTCTCAATAGTCTTAAGGAAAAAGAAAGGGATCAGAAGTGGAAACCAAGAGCCACCATAATAAAGCTTACTTAATTAGACAATATACAATTATTTTATAATCCATGATGTTATCTGCAATAATTCAATCAGTGAAACAAAGAACATGCTAGATTTTTTCTTTCCATGAGAAACCAGCTCAATGTTTAAACAGCATTATAACCCAACAGTAATAAATGAATACAAGGCTTTCAAACACAGCTGCACAGGAATCCATAAACTACAGAATGGTTTTTGATGTATTTACTTCAGTTTTCTTCAAAGCCGGACTAGCCTTTCTTTAAAAAGAAAAAAAAAAACACAACATAACAAAAAACTGACCTTGGTTTTGCTGAAGGAAATCATTGACAAGATTTCATGGGGAAAAGATAGACTGGTAAAATGCAAAATCTTTTTATATTAAGACATGTCAAGTTATATCAGGAATAGTTTTGGACTATGCAACTGTATTTTGTCTCAGGCATTTGCTAAACTTAACAGGCTGAAATAGACAACAGTAGAGTTGTTAAGATTTATTTCTTATTTTCTTCAAAACGTCTGTGTTTGTTTCTGAGCAAGAGGATGATTTTCCCATCCTGAGAAACAGTGAAAAAGACAGTATTTTTCGGTGTAAGCTGGGAGATGGAAATTAATGAAAGATACTTGTAAATCATTCATCAGCCTTGGCAGTGCCAGACATTTTGCATTTCAATACCTCCATGGTTCTAAGAACAGCATAAGGTAAGTTTGTAGAAACCAGACTATTTCCTCATCAAATGTATCACGGATTTACCGGGAGAAGGGTGTTCATCCCTTCCATCTCCCGATTAGTGAAGAACCGACCATTGTAGCAGTTCTCCTCTGAAATGTTTCTGGCATGCTGACAGACTTTTTTCTCGGCACTATTGCATCCTAATGAGCAAGACTCCAGCCTGCTGTAAGAGCTGTTTCTCTCGCTTGCCACAAGGTTCTGTGCACATGTATGTGACTCTTCTGAGAATAAATTGTGAACACTGTGTTTTCCATGTGCAAGTATTTCTTTTTTGAGGCACTGCATCTCCTCATTGAAGACATTCAGCTTCTTCCTAAGGCAGCAGGATACTGGTTGTCACATTATGTTTCAATCTTAGATGACAGCATATTTTTCAAGTGTCCCTGCATTTACCTCAAAGTTTCCTCTCTCTTGACAAAGTTGCTCCTAAACAAGCATGAAATCGTGAACTAAGGGATGATACCTCCTTTCAAAACCCCTTAGCAGGTCTTTGCTTTCTCTGACCTTTTTTCCTTTTCCTTCTTTCATAAAACCTCATGCTGCTTGCCAAGATCAACATTTAGAAAGCGTAATTTTTTTTTTTTTAAAAAGCACGTCTGTTTTGGTAGAATTACAACAAAAATGTGAAGAAGCAGAAATACTTCTCATTCAGCTGCAAGCACTGTGGTAGAGGTCTAAGGGCTCACTTATCTTAGTTACAGCATATTCCATAAACATGATTGTGCCCTAATGATACCACTGTCCTTTAGCAAAGCCCTGGGGCCACGCAAAGTGTTCAATGCCGTGGACAGCAGCTAATGTTTTGCACACTGCCTAAGGCCTAAATAGGCCTTTCATACACAGGCCAGATGTTCACTCTTTCTTAGGCCAGCTTAAGGCTAGAACAAACCTTTTCAACCAGGGTTTATCAGAGTTTCTAAATTACATGCTGGGAAGAAATTTAATTGGTTTAATTAAGAAAGTTTATTTCATGGTAATTCAGTTTTGTTATGCTGCAAGACTTAATGTGTCCTCTGATAGGAGTGATTTGTTATAAATATTCATAGCAACCCTCTTCTCATCCAAGCCAAAAAAATATATATATTCAAGTATAAAGTTGCAAATTTTAAAAAAAGTTCTTTCTATACTGTGGAATATGACTGACAAAACCTCCTCACAGTAGCATCCATGCCTATTTAAGTCAGGATAATTGTCATCTCTTTGTATTGATCACACAGTGCTCACAGATTCACTCTATTTTCAACAGAAATATCAAAGGCAACAAGGTCACATCCTGACTGCTTTCTCCCCATGAAGTTTTAGTCATTATTTTTCTTGACCAATTGCCGTGTGTTGTTGAGGTTTTGGGCTTTGTTTTGGATTTGTTTGGGGCTTTTTTCCCAAGCATATCATAAGAAACCAACCATTTTATTATTATTGAATACAAATGTCATAAAGCTGATTTATTGTGTTTTGAAGTGAGCCCTGCCTGACTGAGGTGCCTAAAAATGCACATTACAGCACCACACACCCAGGGGTAGGAAGGCAGTGTAAACTAGAGGCCATGCTACCTGTGCAGGTCATGATTTAATCCTTCACACTGAACAGACAGCATGACTTAGCTAAAAATCCAAGTTCACAGACATCAGTCACTACAACAACAGGCGTGCAGGTCAGGCAAGACAACAGGAGGAAAACTAATGTGGATTTAGTTGGGTTCTTCTGAGGCTCAGGCATCCTTCACACTGTTCTGTCTTTGTCCCTCTCCAGCAATAATTACCACAGTGAGGAGACTGTGAGGAGAGTTCAGGCATTGGACACAGAGCTCTCCAGTTGCAGAGCAGATCTGTGTGGATCAATAGGGGGCTCATTCTTCCAGCAGCAAATTTAGAGCAGGCAAATGGTGCCCAGGGACTGCGCTGGTGTACCCAGCCCATGTCCTGTGCCGAGACCACCACCACTGCCGCCGACCTGGTCTCATCACTCAATCCCCAAACCTACCAAACGCTAGATACGAGGCAATAGTTTGGCCCTATAAATCAAAATCAGGGGGAAGTCTACAAGAATATAGACCAGCTGTCACAGGACAAATCCCTCAGCCATTGTTACCGTCTTTGTGAGATTTTCTGTTACTCTAATCCATCATTGCCACATCCAGGATGCTGGGTCCATATTTTAACTGCTATTCAAACTCAGGTAGAAACAGCTTTTCCCAAATAAACAGGTAATCTGAAAGGACGCAAGAAATAGTAGGGAGAAAGAGACATGCCAAATTGTTATACACTAAAGAGAAAGGGTAAATATCTTTGATCAGAGCAGCTCAAAGTGTTCAGTTCTTAATATGTTAAACTTTATTTACTAGTGTTTTTTCATTTAAAAAAAAAACCAAATAAGTAGTAATCCAGGCTTTCCAAAAACTTTATTTACAAGTCACAGCATGACTCTGAAAGTCATTTATCCTGTGGGTCTCAGTTTGGCCCTGAGATAGAAGGTGTTTTTACACATATTATACAGATTTGCATTATTTCCTCAAGGCTTTTAAAAACTGCAGCTCTCAGATATGACAAAACACACAGGTACTTTTTCAAATATTTCTTTTCAAATACTTTTACATTTCTGGCAAGTCAAGCAAGGAAAAAATGCTAGGATCATTTACTAGGATCCACAGTGATAACTGAAGTCAGGAGTTACACTGAACAGACAAAAAAAAGAACACTTTTTGTGCTCCAAGTCTGTTTTGTCTTTTATGATTTGCAGCTGTCCAAGCACAACTCTTGATTCTGTATCTGAGGTGGGGGCTGATGTAGTATCAGACAACACAAGAAGACCCTTTAATACATTTCAAGAGATTTTAATCTGATTTCTCATGTCAAAAAAAAAGAAAAGAAAAGAATAAAAGAATGATCTGTAGAAATTTCAGCATGGTTTCTACAAAAGAATTATTTTTAACATCCATCAGTTAAAATCCCTTTATAGGAAAGGTCCTGAGCTGCCCTAACTCATATGTATGGCCAAAACAGACTCAGGATGAAGTGCAAGAACAATTCTATTTTAAAGGATGTGTGAGTTTCTTTCCTTCTCTGTTAATACTATACTGTGCAGAACAGTTTATCACCCAGTCCCTAAAAAAGCTGCAGTGCTTTCAGATATTCATGCCAAAAAAACCACTCCAAACAAAAAAAAAAATCAAAAACAAACAAACCCCCCCCCAAAAAAAAACTATAAAAACCCCACACAGAGAAAGCTCCCACAACAAAAAAACCAAAATATCAAAAAAAAATAAAAAACCCACACACAAACACCCACAAAAACAAAAAAACCAAAAAATCAAAAAAAAAAAAAAAATCAAAAACAAACAAACCCCCCCCCAAAAAAAAACTATAAAAACCCCACACAGAAACAGCAACAACAACAAAAAAACCAAAATATCAAAAAGAAATAAAAAACCACAAATAACCAACACACAAATAAACCCCTACTCTTCAGCAAACAGACCAAATTTTTCTCATCTGGTTAAATTAGGGAAGTGATGAGCCTTCCCTAGGTTACTAAAACACATAAATCAGATATCTTGACAACACCTCTCTGCCAATTCATTGCAAGAAAAACAAATCCATTTACGAAAAGATCCAATTGATAAAAACGGTATTTTCTTTTCAGTTCCCATGGCTATATGAGTATTTGAGGCAACAAGAAGGTAGAATTAATCTTCTTTAACACTGCAAGGAACACATTTCAAAATGAACAGTATTATCAATCTATTGCTTTGTTATCAAAACAGAAAGGCTAAAGAAACAACGTAGCTGAGCCCTTTTGTGGGAGACTGGCAGAACCAGGAAGACACAGCTGACACCACCACTGGGAAAGAAACACTCTGCCTCTTTAGCTGGCCTACCTGCACTTTGAGGTTAGGTAAGTGCAATGAAGTTTATGAAAGTGTAGTTTCCTTCCACAAACAAAATGTGCCAGCCTGTCATAGCACTACAGACAGTAGACGGCTGGTGACTGCTGGCTCTCTATCTGATCTTCTCCTGCTCCTGATGACAGCTCTTTCTCTCAAACTCACCAGATCAACATTGCCATAATGGCTCATGACAGTGCAGTAATCCAGGACTACCTGCACAGATGCACATTTATTCCTTCTGTTGACAGAAACTCAATTCCTTTTTCAGAATTCACAATATAGCTCCCTCCAATATGAAGTGTGGAGAACTCTCAAACTGCACTGAATTGAGTAGTTTTGAGAGCAAACTATTGGGAGGAGTCATTAAGTGACCAAAGTGTCTCAAATTCAAATGTGCTTTTTACGAAGAAAGAAAAGAAAAAAAAATTTTAAAAACAGATTGAGAAAAATCTTGACCTAGAGAGCATCAGCTCACATATGTCCACCAAAAAAATATGTTGCCCTTCTGAGTTTTCAGAGTCAATTTTGATATTTGAATGCAATTTTTTAATCCTTTGTTTACATTTGTAAGACTTCCAAGAAAAGGAAATATACAGAGAACCTGGTTAGAAATTACATATTCTTGAATTAGATGAGAAATCCACTGAAAGGGGTGTAATAGAGAAAGTGTAGGGAGGGGAAAAAGAAGAAAATTGGAACACAAAGCTATGAGACCATTATATGAATTTAAAAGAATGCCATAATGGACAGAGGCAGAGATAGCAGGTGTGACAAGAGAAATAAAAGGTTTAAACTTCAGTATCACATTCAGAGAGGAAAAACCCATCAGGAGCATATTCCAGATGATGGAGGAGATCATTTTTGCTATGAATTTTTTAATACATCAGAGAGAAATGAGCTACATGCCAAAGCACCCAGAAAAAAAAAAACAACTCACGGAAGTCTAACCAAAGACACCAGTACTTGTTACCAAAACGAACAGCTGGGATGCAAAAATCTCAGATTTTATTTTAGACAAACTTATTTGTTCTCCAATAATTACCACTTGGACACCTATAGTACAATTTACTTAATTCACCTCTCTGACAATGGGTTAAGTAACTATTAAAAACTTACTGTTAATATTTTCTGTTCCCCTAGAATTTATAGCTTTCCTTTGAATCACAGCAAGCGTGCTATACTTTAGCTCTAATTCACCTGCAGATTTATCTGGGAACAAAAAGATTATTTGAAAAAAGTAATTTTAACATTTTTCTACACTTTTACTATTGCTTTCAATGGAATTTGGTATAATATATAGTTTTGGCTATGCATTGTGTCACTCTGAGTACAGACACACCATTCAACCACAAATTATCTCTGCTTCTCATTACTAATGTTCATTCTCTGCATGAATTCCATGCAGGAACTACACCTTAAAGCAACATCAGTCCTCTGTGAAATTAGAAACTGAAGACTGTTTCATTAGCCACCTTTTTATTTGATGCCGACATTGCACAGGTTTTAGACTGAAGTTCATAACCTGTTCATAAGCAGTATTTTTTCAGTTCACTAGCTACCATGGAAAAGAACCAAACCAATTAAGAATGCTAAAATTGCCATTTCGTTTTCACTAAGGAAAGAGAGAGATTCTGCTAAAGTGACAATAAAGAAAAAATATCTCACTACGGGAATTATCCAATTTGACTAGATAGGTCATTTCATTAACTAAAAAGTAACAACATCTCTAATCAGTCTTTCTCACCTATAAATTACCATTTTTATCTCTTCAAATCTTTAATTCACTGTTGCTTTTCTTCCCATTTGCTAACAACTACTGCCTTTGAAACACTACCATCAACCATATCAAAGGCATTTTAAATAGAGGGGGAGTTCATTTTGGAATGTACTGCACTTGCATCATTTTCCCCGTTTTTTTCCCCCCACTGGTATTTTACCTCAAAGTTGCTTAAACTAGAGTGACAATATGTCATTTATAATATACACTAGGTGTCATGGAAAACTGTAGGCCAAGAAAAACCTGTCCAGTGGACTCCTCTCCAAGCACAGAGAGCAACAAGTGGAAGAACCTTTCATGAGCAAGGTGAATACAGTCTCAAAGGACCTTGCTACATAAAATGAGGTGTGGGGGAAAAATCACACATCCACAAGGGAAGCACAAAGCCCACATATCTATGGATGCATATTTTGGTGATCTAATATGCATTCATACCTATATACATATATTCGCACTTACATACATAAATAAAAGGTGAGTTAAAGCTGCTTCCAGAAAGTCTGAACTTATGGGACTGATACCTCATGTAGACATTGATCTTAGCACTGGCACCCTGGCTCCAAACACCAGACATAGGCCACCACTGTCATCTCCTCTGATATGTTTCTATGTTGTTAACTGTCAAAAAGGAAATTAAGATTGGTTAAGGTAAAGCTGAGAGCAGGGACTTTTCAGCTGAGGTCTATGAAATTCCATGTGTTCAGCAAAGCCCCTTTTACAAGCATCTTCAAAGCTCAGACTGAGACTTTTCTATGGAAACGTTTCATATCCGACTATTTTGCCTGCCTTCTCTTTTCTACTTCTCTCTTTGGCTATTTGTCCCTTGGTCTCCTCGCTAAGAAAGGCTCTCCCACGGAAGCACTGAATCTTCCTCTTTTCCGAGGTTTTACTTTTAGATCTGTGCAGTGTCCCAGATACAGACAGCCAGCACTTTAGACAATAGCAGACTAGATAAGGAACTTCAAACTTTCACCAAAAAGTATTCACAGAGGCCTCCAGCAGAACACAGACGTGGCAAGTCACCCCAGACATCCTTTAACAACATTTGGAAAATAATACAGGAACAAGTCAGAGTCACACAGTTACAACATTGGTAAATCCAGCCTCATACCATCATCAGAGACATTAACCATCGCTCTCAGATTACTGTCAGGGGTTCATTTCTGTTTGTTCTCACTGTAGAAATCAATAAGCCCCCTGGTATTCCACCCTCTGACTTTGAACAACTTCCTCTGGTAAAACTTCCCCCGGTGGCCTCAGCATCCTCTCCAGTGGTACAGGCAGCACCATCAAGCAATGAAGAGAAAGGCAAATTTCTCTAGAAAGGTGAGAAAAGTCCATTTTTCCACCCAGAAACTCCTTAGGCAGATGATACTACAATTTAAATCTTCATTGCAACAAATTAGTTCCTGCATATGACTGAATACAATTTTCAACTTTTCAAAGTCCTGCAGAAGGAACGTGTCACTTGATTTATGCAGTGCCTTAAAAAAAGTCAGGAGAGAACCTATGCACCAGTGATCTACATTCAAAACAGGAGATTTGGGCATGCAAATTTCCCTGGATTAACTAACTTGCGCATAAAATTTTTCTTTCATGCAACAAAATCACTACCTGTACCAGAACTCATAAAACAAATACTCATAAATAGCAACATAAACAAGTGCTCATAAACAGCAGCCTCACTCTGTAGGTCCTAGCACGCTGCTGAAGGGATCTGAATATTCCAGTTGCATTCCCAGGTCCTTTTCTCCTACTTCTTCCAGAAGGGTCAGAATGCTGATGGGTTTAATCACTAACACCATAGATCATACATGGGGCACAGTCCATCATGTGGGAATGGGTTTTAAAAAAAAAAATTATTTCACCTATCAGGGGTAATTTCCTAAGGCTAGAAAGGTGCTCGAGCACTCTCTGGCAGATCAAAAGTCCATTTACCCTTCAGCAAGGAATCATTTTTCTCTGTTCTCTAATCTCTTGAATATTATATGATATAACTGATACTACGCAAGAGTTTTTGTAGCTCTTACCATTGCCTAGGTTTCCTTGTAGATAAAATGAAATCCAGGAAATTTATATTTATTTCCTGCTTTAGTCTCACTATAATTTGAATGGAAGATTGCATGTAAATCATATGAAATCAAATGGTTCTGTACATTTCTGTCTCATATATACACACATCAACACCCTTTCTGAGCAGTACAATTTGCTGTCTTTAAGCTACCACACCTTGTTAGCAATGCACCTTTTAACCTGTCACATTTTCCATTTGCTTTATTCTGCCAACAGAATGGCTTTTTCCTCTAGCTTGAAGTACTTTCAACCAATATCCAAACAATAATTAAAATAAAAGCCTAACAATTAGTAATACCAACTGGTATTCATTTCAAATCTTTTTTCCATGTAATTCAAACATGTCAAGACACTGAGTAACTATTATTAACTGCAGTTTGTAACAGAGAGAAAAAAATGACTGCTAGAGAACTGAAGTGCTCTGTCACATGCCACACAGGCTGCCAAAGGCATAATGAGGAATAAAACACTGAATTCCAGTCTCCAATATCAGTGATTAACCCATGGCAAGTTTGGGAATGGTCATTTGCCAATCCAAACTCTTCCCAAAACCTACATGTATCAGTTTTCTGGAGGAAACACCAGGAGATCTGGGTTCTTTTCTGGCCTTTGGGACTAATTCGCTGTGATCTCCAACAAATAATCACTACATGCCATGATTTCTCTGTCTGCATAGCATGGATATTTACATCCACGCCCATGCATTCACATTTTTACCACAGGATGAAACTGGTGTTTTCTGTTGGATTTTTCCATAGAACATCATGTTAGTTTTACATTTCTTTTGACTACAGTGTGACACTGTTTAATTCACATGGGATCTAGCAGGATGTGACATACTCAACTGAATTATCTTTCAAATATCATTCAGTATTGCAAACAGCAGCACCAGGCTGCTGAAAATTATTACATTTAAACAATGTCAATGAAAAATAAGAAGCCAGAGTTTGTCTTCTTGCTTGGATGCAGAACATGAATCAGTGCAGTGATACTTGACATTACAGGTCAAATTGAAAACAAATTTGCTGATGGAGTCATAATTTGCAGAAGATTTAGAACAAATTTTAAAACTTCAATTGTGTAAATATTTTAAATCACTCAGAGGAAGAAGTAAAATTTTAAGCCATTAATAAATATCAGCTAACATCCTTGAAATTAGGTAGAAATGTATCTTCCCTGTTTCTGTACTTTAACAGAACTTTTCAAAGGTACCTGCTTCTCTGAATAAAGGAATTTTATTTCATGGTGATGACAGCCATCAGACAAATCATTATATCATTCCCACATTGACTTCCCATCGTGGAAGTGAAAGACAGATTAAATCAAAGAGAACACTACCTGGATAAAATCTCTTTTCACACAGCGAATAGGTAAAACACCAACTTTTTCTGCTGTTACCAAACTCACACTAACGAACCCATAACACAACTAGTGAGCCACTTAAGTGGCATGTTCCTCCCCTGCCTTTAAGTGGAACAGTTTGTTCCAAGTGTGAAAGGACTTGGCCATTCCCCTTGTTCTGTTCCCGGTTCTGTCACTGCCTGTACGAGTTACGCGGTTTTGTCCTTAATATTCCATTGTCTTTGCCCTCGTTTGCAGATCCCTCTTAGAAATGTACAGCAAGCCTAAATAAGTTATACACGATCTTCAGGCACAATATGAACTACCATTCTTATCTTGATACTTGCCATATAATTTTATTCTAGTACAAAAAAATTGCAGTGTATTACTTAAAAACAGACAACAGATTTTAGTGTTCCTTCCATCAATGAACTAGATAAAAATGTGGCATAGGAAACCAAAGTTTTGGGGTTTTGGTCCTGCTCTGGAGGCAATTGAATCACAGAATTTTCACACTACAATGTGGTCTCCCATAGACTCATGTTAGATTTTGTTGGTTTGTTGGGGGTTTTTTTAAATAATGTCTTCTCTCTGATAATAGAAGGTTCAATGTCACACTGTTATTTGGTCTCTGTTTGCTTCCTTTATTTTAGGATATTTTATACAGACTATTCAGAGATAACTTCTTTAATTTCCTGCTTGCTGTCAAATTCTGTTTGGTACATTCATAAAAAGCAGTGTCACTTTTGGGGAAAATTAAAAAACCACACACACACCCTAAGTGCACAGACTTGTCACACTGTGTTTTTGTCTTGCCAAGATCTTGGCATCTTTGCTGAGGACCCTGGACTGCCCCCATATCATCAGTCCTAAAACTAGAAACAGTTTTCCATAAACAGGCTTGAAATATTATGTCTTTGTTTCATAGGCATCTATTCCCTTGGTTTAATAGTATTACAGTCAAGAAGAAATTTTTATGTGGAGTATTTCAGTCTGCATTGCTATATGTTTTTGACTCATCATACTGTTTATGAAAATTTAGTTTGCTCTGCGATTTAGCATCCAGACCAATGCCTTCTATACTTCTCATTTGTTGAACAGCACTATGATTTTTCATTTCACAGTAGAATCAATCTCAAGCTCTTTTGTACTTTCTGAATTTTCTTAACCACCATGGAAAACACGAAAACTAAGCTCGGACATCCATCCTACGGAAAAATCCAGCATAAGTTGCTTTTCAGTAGAACTATAGACAGATTGTCTGCCAGTCAAGACACAAAAGTATATTACTCAGGGTGTATTTGTATCCATTTCCAAAAAGCAGCTTGCAAATATGTCCAAGTGAAATAAATTTCTTGTGCTCCAATGTATTTATGGAAGTAGGTAATCAGCACTTGATTTTAAACGAGCTCTTTTTAATTTGATGTCTTCCCCAATTTCATTCCAGCCTGTGCCAAAGAGGGAGCTACCCTAAACAGCATCATTTTGTCACACTGCAGCTGCCAGTGACTCAGTGGTTTAAAAATTTGCTGATGGGGAGGCAGAGGGGGGGTAGTACACACAGAACGTGGGGGGTTTAGTCTGTATTTTAAAATGCCACAAGGAACACATTAAAATTACAAAAATAAAGAATTTTTTTAAATATTAGAAGGTATGCCTACACTAGCTACAGTTGCCAATTTGAAACCCTCTCCCTCGAGAGCTCATGTCTTGACCAACTTGGAGCAGATATGACCTGCACTCCACAGGTGGAGACCTCTTGAGGCACAGCAAAAATGCCACAGCTCTGCCATGCTCAATAACCAGCGAGCATCCAGAAAGACCTCTATTTCATTGGCTCTCCCTGTGCATTCAGAAAAGGGAGGTATAGACAGGTAACTGCAAAAGTCTCAGCACTGGGTGGGGGGCGGGAATAAAACAGTTGCAACTTCTTCCGGAAATTACAAGCTCTGATACAGAAATGCCCGAAACAAGTGGTTTTTCCTCTACCCACATACCCAAGTTCTGCACTAATCCAGTTCACTAACCTGTACTGCTGACTAGGGTTTTCATCTTTAGCTTCAGCTTTCACATTCATTTGGAACAATGGGAATATTGCCACAGAGTCCGGTGTGTGTTGGCTCAGGCCCATCATACACAGGGAATGACTTTCTGAGGGAGGTGGCTGGGCCTGTAAAAGGAAATGTGCATCAAATGTAGATTGCTATGAAGTAATGGGGCTAGGAGCAATTGACCAAAACGAGAAATCCATATTAAATGGAAAAATTATGCAGCATGCAGCCAAAGGAAAGGACTTAAGGACATTTCCTAAAAGCCATAATCCTGGCTTGGGGATGCAATTAAAGAAGAAAAAAAATAAAAATAAAAGTGTGGTGGGAGACAGGAGACAGAAATGCATTCAGAGAAGAATACAAATCACGTAAGGATGCTGCTGCTTTGCAAGGTAGCAGCTGGACCCCCAGCTGGACAGTCACCATTTGTCACTGGCTCAGAGAGGAGCCTCTCACAGCAGCAGCACCTAGGCAGGGCAGCACAAAGGGGGAGAGGCTGAAGGCACGTGCCGTATTCTCAGATGTCACCAGCACAAGCATAGCACACATGTCCACTTATACAGCTGAGCAACTTTACGTTTTCATCCCAATTCTTCCAGTGTCTAAAGCAATCAGGATTCCATCCAGAACAGAGAAAATAGGGCTAGGACCTCTCAGGCTCTTTCTATACCTGACTGAGATAAAAATAAAAGAAACAACTGTGTTGAGCTAAGTGGCTTTTCCATTCTAACAATCTTCATGCCCTTGAAATTTAGTTTGAAATGGAGCAGCCTGCTATTTCCACATCAAAAATCAATACAATCAACAGGTTAAAACATTCTCAGTTACAATGAAACAGTATCCGAGGAAACAATACATGATACTTTAAGAAACATCTGAAAGCTTAAAGACCGTCAGAAAATAGAAAATCTCTTTGTTTGCCCAAGGCAATGACATGGAACTATAGATGAGCCCCACAGAGAAACTTGAGGAGATGGGGTGTCTATTCCCAGCAATGCCAGCTATCTGCTTTGTGACCTTGGGCAAGTCACTTAACTGTCCCCTGCTAGAGTGAAGTAAAAATGCTTCTTTACCTAAAGTGGCTCAAGGTGTGTATGAAGAAATAGTATTTCTCTTAATAATCCTCTAAACATCACATGCATATGCACAACAAAATAACACAACACCGCTTGACACAGGGCTGTAGCAGAAGAAAAGATCTTACACAGACTCTGTCTCTGACTTGCACTAGCTCATCCAAATGATATTCCAGAAAATACTGTGGACCTACGGTAAAAGTCTAATTTTTATCCATGTGAAACAAAAAGCAAGCATCTTAACATGCACACAATCAGATGAATCAGAATGTACCTTTTCACAATCAAATTAAGAAAGAAAATAAATTCACTAATCTCATGGTAAAATATTGACAACAGCCTGGTTTTAACATCTTTCTTAATGGTTATATTCCCAAAGCATCCAGCTTTCTTAGAGGTCCAGACCAACACAATGCATCTCTTCCACTGAGTATCAACTCCTGACCACAGGATGCTAAGATACATTAGTTCTCTCCCCTTGCTTTGAGATAAGAAGCAAAATAAAATCATTTTAGGACTGTTTTGAAACATTCGTCCATTTGACCCCTCTTTTTGTGAAATGTCTGGCACCAGGAAATGGGAATGAGACTTTTGAAGCAGCCTGATTGAGGTATGGACTGTAACCTCTAGGAATCCCATATGCATCTCCAAGAGGGCGAGTGGGTGTGTGCGTGTGTGTAAATAAAATGGCCTAGTTTAAAATGTCTTTAATAACCGAGATTTGCCGGGGTGAAGCCCGTGGCTGCGAGCTCCCCCTGCTGGCTCTCGGGCCCAAAGGAACGAATCGTCTCCAGATGCTCTGCAAACACTTTTGATATTGGCTCAAGGTCAAAGGAGTGCACTGGTATAAGGACGTCAGTTTTAAGCCTCGTTAGCGTCACAGACCAAAAACTAACAATAAGGACAGTATGTGTTTTATTTTCATCCCACTGGGGTACTTTTATAGAGGCTACCAAATCAGATTTCAGTGATATTGCCCAATTTGCAGACTAATAGAATAAAACAGTTTGATACCCCCTTTATGCTTCTAGAAAACATACACCAAGCAATAGATTAAAAATTGAATCGGTACAAGACTGTGTTGCCTTTCACATTGGACATGCACGCTTGAAACCATATATTCCCAGCTACAGACAGATAACAACCACCTCTTGGATCATCTGTAACATACATCTGTATTACTGTACTACCTAAGCTAGAAAAGAAATAAAATTATTCATTGTTCACAGCACTCACATTTTAATGGCTTCCACAAATGTGAAAGCCATATCATACAGTGGCCCAATAATCCAAGATTAGACCTTGAAAATAGACCCTATTTTATATTTTATTTTTATCAAGACCAAAGTTTTCTACTTTTCTTCATGTCACTCTCACCAATACATAGGAGAACAGTGCCCATCCTCATCTCTTGGCTCTATTTTATACAGTTTCAGATTTTTTGGGGCAAATGTTTTTATATCACACAGAAGTTTGGCCATGAACAAGTCAGTTTATTGCTGTATTTCCAGATCCATTTCAAAAGGAATTGCTGACATCTACTGGTTCAATATTATAAAATACTCGATTTACAGTTTTTCCTTTCAGATAAAATCTAATGGCTCTGACTTCTTTCTCAGATGATGGCAGAAAAGGCAATTCTGTAGAAATTAGCAGAAATAAACCTGTTCTCTCCCATTTAGCAATTCATCTCCCCTCTATGCTTTCTGGCAGACACAGACATCTAGAATTATATCTGCTAGGCACCAACAATATTTTGAATACAAAAAACACAGGGAGCATTTGGCTGTCATATGAGGCTGCTCCACCCAGTACGACACAAAACCCACACATTTTGTGCTGAAAATTCTCAAACAATTTTGCAAATCTGATGCAACACAAGATCAGCACCCTCATCCTCCCCCTTTTCAGAAGAGACTTAGCTGCCACCCAGCACAGTATTTCTGAACCTTGAGGCTGTTGCTCAGATACTCCAGTGCCATGCCAGGCACTTCAGCTCTCCCTGCAATGTCTGTGATGCCAAATATTTGGGGAAGGTGTGGAAGACAGGAATGGGGCTGAAGTGCTCAAGTGATTTGGTATTTCAGACTGGTGAGCTCTAAACAGACCTGTTCCCCTTACCCCTTGCTTGGGATCACGCACCTAACACCCAACTTTTCACAATTCAACACCCAGGCTGGGTCAGATGTTGCAGGTGGCATTGTCAACACGCACAGTACCCCTCTTATCCCTCCTCTGTGTTTATTCATGACTTCTCCTTACTGTTTCTGCAGCAGAGAACAGCAGGGAGCAGCAGGCACAGGTGTGCTCTGACCACACTTCTGGAGTGGCACACATTTACAAGACAGGCCTTTCCACGCTGTGTTACAGAGACCAAGTTTAGGAGCTCTGGGGCTTAAGCAGGAACAGCAGATGGCTTGGTGGTGGTAGGATGGCAGTACTACACAAGCAGCTTTGCAGATACCAGCCCAGGAAAGCAACCCATAAGGCCAGGAAGCAACCCTAACTACTTTGAAAATGTTTCTTAGATGGAAGACTTCAGCAATTAGAGGCAGACAGGTACCTGAGGGCATTTGGAGACACAGGTCAAGAGCAGTCCATTTAGCAGGCAGTAAAACTAGATATACGAGACAACTTCTTACGCCAAGTCCTAAGGTTTTATCTCAAAACAGGCTTTCTCTTTTTATACTCCTCAGGGCAGCAAACCCAATTTTTACTTCTTCTGCAGACATCCAGAATTGTACTGCTGTCAACTGCATCACTACTGGCAAATCAGTACCTTTCACTCTCATTGCCAATACCTGGCCAAAGCATCAGACAAGCAGGAGGGCAATTAAAATATCACTCTGCTCCAAGGAATGTATTGAAAGCCCGCAGGCTTCAGTGATAACATTTCAGTGGGCTAACATCAAAATGCTGTAGCAGACCTGGCTAACAAGTATCAGGCAGCTAAACTGAACTTCTCTTTCTGTGGGTTTTTTTCCTCTTCACAAATAAAAACACACATCTGCTCTGCATAAAACAATTATTGTTTCACATTTACAAGATCCTCACTTTTGTGTAGTGTTTCAAAAATGCATTTGAGACACAGAAAAGTAGTTTTCACTGCTGCAGTTTTCAACACTGAACAAACTCTTGAGTCAGTGCATTAATATAGGAAAACAGGAAAGCGCCTGACAGCAGTAGGAATGCAGCAGGGTGTGATGACTGGAAAACACAAACAGAATAACCAAAATCCCACACAGAGCGAGATGTGAAAATAGATGCTGGAGAGGAGGAAGAAAGCTCTGGCATGTCAGATGCTGATCACAGCTAGCAGAGATACAGTCTTCCCAAGTCAGTTCCTCAGTACCTGTACCAACGGCAGGAATATGAAAGGCTGTGACTAGCAGGCTTAGCTCACTTTTTCCAAGGAAAGCCTGCAAGGGAGGACCTGTAGGATAGAAGCAGTCACTATGGAAAGTTACTACAAATGAGAGAAGCTAGCACAAGAATCCATCCATTTTTTTCTTACATCCACGGGGAGATAAGATGAAGAAATGGTAGGGTCAGCACTGGCCCTCTAGAGGACTAGACTCTATTAAAGAAGGGAACGTAAAAGTGTGTCTGAATATTTGGTTGCAGAATTGAATTAGGAAGTTGGCCAGGTAAAGAGGACTGAAAATTGATGGAAAAATGAGAGTGTAATTTTGGGTCAAGGAGAACTGAAGTTAAAAACATTAAGAGATAGGCAGATAGACAATGAATGCACTTTAATGACCACACAGAGACCCATTTCAAACAGTGCTTTATAACCTTCCTGCCACCCATCAGGTCTCAGCCAGCCCGAATAGGATGTGCTTGACATGCTGCAGTGAATAGAAAAGTTCAAACTTTAATTTATACCCACCGAGGTGTGCCTTGCCCTAAGGGCATGCAGTTTAAATTGGACAAATCTAGAACCTGAGAGAAGATACAGAAAAACAGAGGACAGACAAATGTTGAGTGGTGTTATCCAGGCAAGTCATTCACCTTTTGTAGGGTTTTATTTTTTAATTTCTGTAGTAGAGCAAGATAAAGAATGAGATAACATTGAACTAAATAGAAGGACAAAGAGATGCCTGAGATGCCTGACCACATTATGACCCAAGGTGCTTTTGATCAGAAAAACGAGTAGCCACAGAAGAGGGAAAGGTATGGGAGCAGTAACTTCAGATGGTAAAATTACATTTTATTTCATGATAGTGTTTCACTAGCATTCTCTTTGTTTGTTTACCTATGGATTCAGCTATAGCAGAGGCATACAGCCGTGCTAATTGAGACGTTCAATCATTTGTGACTAGTTTGAGCAGGAAAAAAAGCCCAAGGTGAAATAGATAAGACTTTTCCAAAGTCAAGAACAATGTAGAATTTATGAGCAAAACCAGTGTACAGATAAAAGACCAGCTGTAAAAAGTATAATCCAGACTTGCGTTGTCCAAGACTTTGATTCAAGCCCATTCAAAATTCCAGGGTTTTTCTCTATGTTTCAGTGATGGCAGTAAGAGAATATGGCTTAAGATCAGCCTTTAATTAGATAGATTGTCCTCTGTTCAGAGGCCCATTAAGCACAGCTTATTTTGCCAAAGACAAAAGCAGAACCGCTAGAAATTTTGGAAAGGGATGAAGAGGGAGGCCTTAAAAAGTCAAAAATATTTTGGAAAACTGTACTTGGATTTAGTTAAAACAGAAGCATATCTCCTTAGTCTCAATGTACAAAACCTTGAGAGATTGTGGTGCATGCATGGCCAGGTTCTACAGATAATGTAAGGCAGGTGCTGTCATTAATTGGTCATTTCAGACTTGTATTCAGTTAGTTTTGCAGACAAATGTTCTTATGCCATTTGGCTGCATCCACAGCAAGGATAGGAGATTGTCATCACTTCGTCATGCTAACAAGGCAGTAATAAAAAGGAACTGGCACTCTGGAATGAAACTGTAGAAAATGTTAATGGTGGAACCACAGCACTGATGCCAAGTATTTCCGGTAAAGGGATATAATTATTTTCAGGTACTTACACTGTGACAGGAAAGAAATGCCTGAGAGCTTTCCTTTTTGGATCTTTACCCCTAAAACTGCAGTGGCAAGATGTACCAAACACACAGAGCAGTGATCCAGACTGGGAGCTTCTGCTTCTGGCATCTGTAGTTCAAGTGACTTTAGAGACCAGGAGATTATAAAGCTGCTGAGCTTTTCAATTTGAATCAGCTCATACTCAACACATCCTTTAAGGCCAAGCATATGGCCAGGAGAGTCTGAGCAACTCAAAGTTTTCTCTCTTAATCCTTTGGCTGACTGGTGACAAGTGTCTCAGGATTAAAATAACAGGACATTGAGGGAGAATCCACTGAATACAAATTACCTAAAAAAGGCTACATAACATTTCTCCCCACTTTCAAACTAAGAGCTCAGCACTAGTGTTTTGAAATTTGCCTGACACTTCCCTGATTCACTAAGATGTTCAACTTCTACAAGTATTTAACAAACTAGATGTCCGCTGGTGACATCTCTAAGGGAGGCAAGTTAGCTTAGTGCCAAGTAAACATCCATTACTCACCCCAAGAAGTTAAATATTCTTACAGCAGGAAGAACAGCAAGTTCTTGGAATCTTGCATTCATGTGGAAAAGAAGAAACTTCCAGGAAAACACTGAACAGCAAAAAAATTACAAAAAGAAATAAAATCTCCTATAAGAAAATAACCCTTAATTAGATACTATAGGTTCTTTTTTTGGAGCATGTAGCATGCAGACAAGGAGGTACCTCTCCAGTATTAAGGACCTCAATCAGGTTTGCATTCATTTTCTTCAGCATGGAAGCACTACACTTTGGGAAGAGAGGAGCAAATAGCCAAGTGAGACTGCAAATCACTACAGCAGACCTAAAAAACCTTACTCAGACGGCCTCAGGCTTAGAAATGGAATAACTCGGATCTCGCTCCAGTGCAGCTCGCATTCCCTGGAAATTCTCTGCTACTGAGGAGGCTGAGTCTATCCTATTTTTAGCTTTGTCAGACTTTATGAAACACTGAGCAAACCACTTGCTGCACCTCTATTTCTCACCTGTAAAAATGGGCACTTACCCTTTGCACATACTACCTCAAGGCCTGATTCACACGTTTACACACACTGTTAGAAATACCAGTACCCCACTCTTCCAGAATACTGTTCTCTCTTAGAACGTTCAATTTCCCATTTCTTTTCAGGCCATCTGCAAAAGTATGCACAGATATAAAATTTACTTCTAAATAGTGTGAAAATGGTTGTGTTCAGAAATTCATCTGCAGTCCTTTACTTGCTTGCCTTCCTCTACAACTTCCTGGAATAAGTATAGACTATGCCTCAGGAAAACAAAGCTATTTGAAAAGAGAACAGCTGCCATGGTGCTGAGTCAATACAGACAGACAAAATAAAATAAAATAAAATAAACTACACTGCATCTGTGGCAATGTGTTTTTTCCTCCCTCCATCACTATATCCCCAACACACAACGCCTTGGCAACAGTTTAGCAAACAGCAGTCCAAGCGTGTGCTTCAAAGAAATGCATCCAAACCCTGGGATCGTTACAACAATACGCTAATTCCTGCACTGGGGCATCCACGCAGCTGGTATTGCAGCATCTGCTTTAGAGCTATTTCCTCTGCCTCAGTCAGGTTCCTCTAAGTCATCTGCCTCTGAGGCATGAGCTGTGAAAAGCTGCAGTAGTTATTTATTGCTGTTAGCAGCAACAATAAGGGCACAATGCTCCAAAAACTCCACCACCTTTTGTTAGGCATTAGCAGAGAGGTATTGCTCATCTTTTCCGGTGACAAGAACAGGTCTAGAGTGAATATGCATCTAGGCTTTCACAGGAGAAGTTTCTCTCCACTGCAGCGATTTTCACAGCATGGGGCAGGGTTGCTTACACTTGGCATTTATGCTGGGAAATTGTACCCAGCTAAGAGAATGCAAACCAGCACTTAGCTCTTGGTCTTCACAGAGACCACCATAACCCAGGGGAGACATCAGAAATGCTTGCTCGATGTTAGGATGTTAACTGTGACCCCCATTTATTTTATTAACAGCATTAGAACATAAAGTGACCTAGAGAATACAAAGTTACAGTAAATACAGCCTTGGAAGCATCCAGAAATACTGAATAAAACCACAATAACAAAAGAAAATGTTGGCATTCTGGCTAGGGAATTCAGGGCTTGGATAATCCCTTCAAACTTTTGCTTCAATCGAGGATGAAGAGTGTTCTGTTTATTTAAAAGACACCTGCAGAAAAAAAAAAAAAGCACTCTTGCTTTTAAAAGTGGGGAAACCATGCCATGTGTTCAAAAGCAAAGTTTAAAAATGGCAGCTTTGTGAATGTTCTGAACCGTAAACTGGTTTTGTGAATATTATGAAAAGCAAAATGCACATTAGCAAATTGCAGCATTCATACTCTGTGAAAGAGAATTTGTACAGCTGTAGACTGGTACATTTGATCTGCAAAACTTCACTAGAACAGTTTTTCATAGGAACAAGCCAAATTCTTTAAAAATCTTTCTTTGCATTGGGATAAAGCCTTTTAGAAACTAATAAGCTCGTTTTTATTGTCCTCCCCTTATTCTGAAAATCATTCTCATGGATGTAAAGGACTTTTCACTGGGGCATAAAGCAGAACTCCAGACATGGCTGAACTAGCACCTAAGAGTACTTCCTCTTGTACAGGATTTCTTATAACTTTGTACAAGGTCTTTTGTTGCCTACACCACTGAAAAGAGGACAGGCTGCTGTTTCTGTCCGTTCCCAGGAATTTGTTTGGAGGCTGAGTCCTTTCTTAAGGTGTCCACCCTATTCCTCTGCTCTGCACCTCCTGGGCAGAGGGAAGGCTGGATGGGACCTCTCTGCAATTTTGTGTCTGACTGCATGAGTGAGTTTTACACAAAAATCAAATTGAGTAAAAAAAATAGGAGAATTTATTTTATGGATACAGATTAAGAATCTTGACACTACCAATCACCACTTTATGGGACAGGATATAATTAAGATGTCAAAAATAATAAATTAGCGCCAAAATAGAGTGTGTTTAATAATAAAGCCTTCCTCTTCATAAAGAACTTTTTCTATTGCACAAAAAGCTTCTCTAATATAAAAGAACAAACTACATTAGACTTGAATTATCATTTATATCAGCTTCTTTGCACTTTTCTAGCAGCATAAATGAATCTATACTGGGTACAAGTAACCTACATTTAGTCTTATCTGTTGATATTGCAGAATTGGTAAAAAGAGGCATTGTGATAAAGATCACACCTGGTATGTTCACAATAGTTTTATCTAGGGAAGGACTTTATTAACGGCATGAAACTGAATATTTTGTATTATAATGAGAGGAAATCACAGTAAGATGTTCAAATGTGCCTTTGTATGCATGTAGATCAAGCACCTCTGAATTTTTATCATGGTATATTTGTCAACTGCTACCTCCTAGGAGGCATTCAGGGGTGAACACTGTGGGATCTGCATTCCCAGCTCCACCATAAAAACAGAAATCTTCATACCAATGCAGTAAGTGCTGAGTTTTCCTGAGCCTCTCTGACTGAAAACACTGAGGTACTTAGGTAACTGCACCTTTTAAGTCCTTTTTGCAGAGACTTCTGTAACTAAAAATGTGCATTACAGTCCCAAAGTTTTGTTTTCATCTTAGGACATCACCAATTATCAGCATGGCTATTTCTAATAATAGGATTATATTAAAATATTTGCTTAAAACTTTTTGTCATTGGCCACCTATAACTGAAAAGTTTCCTTGCTTCTTACTGCTTTATCTAATAGAGAAATACTTTCCTTGCATGTTAACCAGGTATCTCTAAAGGAGGCTTGTTATAAATTAGCGACACATCTATGTTCTCCTTACACTGGAAGAATGAAAGCACAAGTAACTTTACTCACACAAGTAATGCCAAAAGTCAAACAAGAACATTCATCAAATATATGTATTGTGCATCTAATGTTTGCAGGACTGAAAAGCTGATCTAAAGTATTGACTGAAAATAGCAAGCATTTATTTTGGTTTGAAATATAACAAAGCAAGTAAATAACTTGATGACAAACCATTCAGCTATTTTATATACGTGTTTCCAAAAACAATAATATTTTTGTGGTATATCCATTATTAATATTTCTGTAATTGTATGAAAATTCTGGCTAGGAACATATTTCCAAGAACTGAAGGCATAGAAAGCCCTCACTGATAGTACCTGAACCTCTTAATTAAACTTGACCTTGAAAGCAGTGAGAAAAAAACACTGCCAAGAAACTGCTTCATCATCACAAGAGAAGCAGATTTGGTGTTTTACATACCTGCTCAGTTGGCCAAATCAGTGTTGTTTATGCACTCTTCCCAGCAATTGCAAACTATTCCACGTAAGCCAAGAATTCCCTTTTTATAAAGAGTGGGGTGTAAATGTTTTAGCCATTTTCTTTGCTTTAGTTAAATACCATCTTGTAGCTATCACAACTTATAAGAAAAGAGTGTGACCTGAAAAGGTCAGCCAAAAGTAAAAGTACATTATTTAGCTACATTGTCACTACCTGAACCATTCTTACAAAAGTCTGGAATATTTAGACTCATCAATGCAGACAGAATGGAGCTCTTCCAACCAGCTCCAGGCTTATTCAAAGGTTAGGCTCAATTTAGTGTCAGTTCAAACTCATTTAAAATCCCATTCGTGGATTGAGTTTTCTGTCTGTGTTGCTGGGGCAGCTAAACAAGGAGGAAGATGAGATCAGAGCAGTATTTCAACTATCTTAACTCACTTTAGAACAAATGTCTATATTGTTATGTATGCCAACTGTACCTACTCATAGAATTTAATTTTTATTTTCTTTTTTTTTGCAGTGAGATGCGCAAGGTTTCTGTTTTCAGCTAGGAACCTATCCCACTTACAGTGAAGCTGAATGTAAGACTTCAATCACAGAAGTCTTGGGTCACTCCAGAAACCTCACTCTGGTGTTATACATCCTCACAGAGTAAGAAAAATAATCCTCTGCTTTTCTTTCTCTTTCTTTCGTTCTTTCTGTCTTTCTTTCTTTCTTTCTGTCTTTATTGTTTTGCATTCTCAAGAGCACAAATTCTTTCTAGCACATGCCTAGGCAAGGCAGAGGCAAAGCTTTAAGTCATTCTCTCTTTTTAAAGCTAAAGTAGCGGAGCAAGAAGCAACATTAGCATAAGTGGAAGAGTCAACAACTTGAAGTAGTTTAAAAACCTTATAAGTTTACCAAAAAAATATTTCACAGGGAAATGGAAAAGGCACATAAAATACAGAAAGCCATAACAACGTCTGCCAAAATCTAGATGCAAATATATTTGGGATTGGTTCCACTTTATGTTTGTTTTAGTTCCGCTATAATGCTTAGCTTCGCCTGGAGCTGACTCATAGCGCTTCTGAAAGGAAACAAAGTTTAACATCTCAATTGAGGAGAGCAATCTGCCCAGAGACTGGATCTCCACGGCTTTTACTGACCAAGGAAAATTATCTGATTTACAAAGTGCTTGACACCTCTAAGAACTTCTCCGCAGGCCCAAATGCCTTGCCTAGCCCGAATTAGCTGTAGCACATAATTGTGCAGGAAATGTTTAGCAAGCTTATTAGATCTTTTGCATATTAACACAGAGGAGGAAAAAAGCCTTTTGCCATGGCTATTGAATCCTGCATGTAAAATATTTTTCAGTAAAAAGATGGCAGCGGAGAGTGCCTTATTGCTATTTGCTCCTGTCATCATCCTCAGTTTAATTCAAAGTTTATTAAATGGGAGTCAGAAACATAATAAACTTATAAATTGCAATTATTTTATACATCCCCATGAAAGGGTGCTTCAGGACAAGGTACAGACTCACAAAGTCATAGAATTTTAAGGGGTTAGAATGGACCTTAAAGATCATTTTGTCCCAACCCTCTTCCCATGGGAAAGGACACCTACCACTAAACCAGGTTCCTCAAGGATCCATCCAACCTGACTTTGAACACTGCCAGGAATGGAGTATCCACAACCTCCCTGAGCAACCTCTTTCAGTGTCTCACCACCCTCACAGTAAAGAATTTCTTGCTAATATCTAAGCTAAATTTCCCCTCTTTCAACTTGCCCCCATTACTCCTTGTCCTGTCCATAGGCCCCTTCAGATACCGGAATGTCTTCCCAAGAGATGGTATGGACAAGTTGCATTGGTTCACTGCAAAACCTGCCTTGCTCTGAAGAGTTCTAACTGGAAAAAATTGTACAAAAATTAGAAAGAAAAACATACAAAAGGCGATGAAAAAAAATGTATCTGGTTGAAGGTCTAAAATAAAGTCTAACCAGACTAAGCACTCTTCTACAATTTAGTTACAGTGATCTCAGCTGGGCTCAGCTGTGTGTGTCATGTCCCATCAGAAATGCTCTTGGTCTCTGTCGCTTCTTTTCAAGTTCACAGAAACCAGGGCCCTCCCCAGTGCCCAGCTCTGAGCTGTCAGCACCCAAACTCGTGTGCACTAAAGCAGTCAAGGTTATATCTTAAACAGCTTTATTGTCAGGCCAGGTGGGAAGGCCGGTTCTATAGAAAGGTTTCCTAAGTAACATGAGGATCTTTCACAGGCTGTCTCTTCCAAACACAAATCTTTGCTCAAATTTTTGTCAAAAAAAAAGTGTGGGACTAACTTATGATAACATCAGAAGGTGCAGATGGGTGCATCTATTTGTCTGCCATCACCACACCTAGGTTTCTTCTCCTGCTGAGGATCCCATTAACATGTAAATCTTCTCCATTCTTGCCTGACACCTGAATTTTTCAAAATAATTTAGCATCCCTTTTTCTCACCTGCAGGGCAACTCTCTTCCTTTTAAATGTTAATTAGACATTTGGTGGCTTAGCCTAAAGTGTTAAATTCAGAACCATTTATCAGTTTCCCTCACCTCCCTTCGCCCCTATTCACCTCTCAATCATCATTTTAGAGAAGATTGAACTGTCTTTGGTTCTCCTCCATCAAGACTTCTAATCAATAACCAAGGATGCCAAGTGTTATAAAATTTTCCATGGGCAGGTGACAAGAAGATTTTTTGGTGCTCTTTGGGGGTGGACTGCACAATTTAATTTCTGGGTTTACCATTTGCAGCTATTGTAAAAAAAACTTGGATTCTGCTCTTCTCTTGTAAAACGGCAGCAGTCACGCAGCTCCACATCCAAGGAAGTGCCACCTCCTGCAGACCTGGTGGTCAGATGCTCTGTGCAGACCCTGGGAGATGTCTTGGTTCTACTGCTTAGCAAACACCCATCAGTTTTGACAGACCGGATTTTGTCCTGCGTGGCTTGTGCACTGCCTATAATGCCCCACTGCTTCAGAGTTTGGATAGTTCCACTTAAAATATTAATGTAAATCTACTATGTTTACACTTTGAACCAAGAGATGCCAGGAGTCCTCATAATGTCATAAAATGTGACACCTTGAATTTGAGTGGTGACAAGCCTATGGATGACTCTGCTGAAAAGCTTTGAGTAAAGCTTCCTTCAGCTTCGGGAGTTCTACTGCACCACAAGAAGATTTGGAGAACACAACACCGGCTAACCAAAGTCAGTCATCCAGTTGCTCCTGCCTGGAAGGGACTCATCTGTAGAAAACAGTATAAATTGAACAAAAAAACTAATGTTTGTTTTGTCAGCTGCACCTGCCTATCAAATCATGCTGCCCATTAGAGGTTATTTTCCAAAATCTCTTAACCTAATAAACTGAACAGACACAATTATATTTATGCTGCTATGAAATACTGCAGCCTGTCAGTGCTGGAATACTTGACTATCAAATCTACCAGTTAGTTCTCCTCTCCAGAGGATTTTAACTCATGACAGAAGTGAATTGGAAAGGCAGATGTTTCTACGGCAGTTTTGAGAGAGAAACAGATCCCACATCAGAGAACAGGGTTTGAAAACAGCCTCCCCTCCCTCCCAGTTACATAAGTGTCTCCATAAGTGTTTACAAACCACATGATCCAACAGGCACAGAGCAATAGGTTTAAATAAACAAAACCAAAGGTTTGTGGCATTTAGTACCAGAGTACACACACATAAAAAGCAGGTTTGTTTTAGTCTATTACACAAAATAACTGCCTCAGATGCTATTACGGGCACTCATCTCTGACATGGGACATTTAATTCCCCATCAGAATCAATTAACTCATGGTTGAGACTACAACTGCAGGGAATACTAATTAATAACTATTAATTAGTCAATTAAAGGTTGGGACAGCCTGTCAGCCTCTGTCTCAGGTGAGTGTTATACAATACAAGGCTCACTGAAACAACCAATTTGAAACTAAGCACATTCTCCTTCTGAGGAAAGTAATTAATCTGCTGCTTGTAATTCTGCTCAGTTTCTTCATTAAAAGCAGCACTTGTCCCCCTTTGCTGCAGACTCTGCCCAGAAGATAACCTTCCTGGCTGTGCTCACCTGCATCACAACACCTCGAGATGCACAACTCCGGTCACGGTGCATTGTGTCCTCATCAGATCCTGCAACGAGGGGAGCCACTGCTCAGGCAGCTCCCGCAGCTCGCCCCCGGGCTGTAACCCTGGCGTGGCTCTGGAAGCCCGGCCAGCCCGCCGGGAGGAGGGCGGCTGCACCGGGAGACACCGGTTTGTGTTTACTAAACCGGGCAAGAAATCTGCTTCCCCTCCAAGACCCAGCTGACAGCTCAGGAATTCAAGCTGCAGAGCAGGAGGCTGAAAAACTCCAAATCCCAGGTGAGGCCACCAGCACATGGAGCTGCTTCTAAAAGTAGAAGCCACCTTCCAGAAGGGATGGTTTGTGTGCAGTCTTGCTCTCTGACTTTGCTGCACACCTGCGGAGCAACTGGAATGGCTCTCTCGACAAGGGTATTAAAACAGCTTGTCAGGATATCAAAATAAAAGTGTTATAAGGATAAGCCCAAAAATACCCAATTTTACAACTTGGGTGGGAGGGGAATGGAACAAAAGTAGCACACCACCCAAGTATATATTCTCCACAATTTTTCCTATAAGAGATTTCATTAAAACAACCTTGAAAATAGTCTGTATGAAATTAAGGTGTAGAACAAAGGAGTTAAAACAACCACTATATACTGCTCCTGCAGAAAATGTATGTTAAGAAAAAAGTTTAAAATAGACACTAATGAGTTCTACTAAATCTTTAAGAGGATATAACCCTAATAAATTCACTGGAGAAAGTCATGTCAAGTGCAGGTAAAGAGGCTGAAAGCCCTGACCCTGGGACAATCCATGTAAATACACCTTGAACCACTGAACAGCTACACAATTACAGCAGAGAGAGAAAAGATACCAAAACCACTCCAACTATAGCAGCACTTATGAGGTGGTTCCCCTTTATGAAGGCATCTGTGCTGCTCCTGAGAAGGAAAATTAGCAAGTAAAAGACAACCTCTACCCTAACACTTTCAGTGTAAAGGAGACAAACCGACTCATAAATAATATTTTGCTATGCACTATTTGTCTACTCACTGTTAACTGTACAAAAAGAGAGGAGGGGCAAGTTGCATATGTTACACCATTCCTTAGGGCCTTTCCATAGACTTCTTCCATGATCCTGATGTGTAAGAGAAGAGTGCAGGGTCCTGGTCCTGACCTTCTGTCAAAATCATGTCAGAAGTTTCTTCCCATAATCTCCATCTTCACACGCTCATAGCTTTAAAATGCTCATTCTGCATTTAGTCTAACCAAAAATCCCACCTCGCCAAAGTTAATAACTTTGAGAATTTCAAACGTAGTTTAAGTGTGGAACCCACCAGATTGCGAGCTCTGCAATTATCTATCATGGAGAAACGTGTCACGGTTATCCGGATACAAAACAGCTAGGACTTCTCAAAATTTCTGGAAGTAGTAAAACAAAAGCCTTTATTTAAAGCACAGAGGCAGAAGAACAAAGGGAAGAGGAAATTAAAGTAAATCTTGCACCAGTGAGCTGGCACAGACCACTAGATCAATGCCAGCACACAGCTCGGCTGTACGGGAGCTCTGCATGCTGATCACCAGCAGTCTGCATGCAAATGCACCGCTAAAGGAAGAACAAAGAACACGGAGAGAAGGCAAACACAAAAGCATATGCACAATCATCCCGTTTGGGTTTATTCATAAAAGGAATTTCGTTCCTTGCACCCTCCTCTGAAAGGCTGTATCTGACGTGACGGCTCTTTCAGCACTTGGAATATAGCAAATTTGAATAATCCAAATTACACATCCCCATACGTGCAGCACGGATGCTGCATCCACCTTTACTGACAAACAACAAAAATGAATTTTATTAGTTCAAAGATTTTTGTCTAAATGTGCATTCAGAGAAAACCATTTCTAATAGTAAGCTTTTCTCTTGTCAGCATCACAGTATACACAGGTGAGCTGGGGTGGAGGGGAAGTGCTACACGTCTTTGTGAAATTTCTGAAGGATTTCTGCCTCCATTATCATTAATAGCTGGGCTTTCTGGTATTCCCTGGTGTCTGCAAGTCTTTCTCAATCACTCCATCAAAGGCCACGGAGTTTGATTTCTCAACAAGTTGTCAGCTTTTAATAGTCTCTCCATAATAGCAGTATTTTTTAAATTAATAAGATTAGGGAGCAGATTTTTAAAGGTTTCCCAGCACCAAAAATAATAGGTAAGAAATGCAGTGGAAGGCATTTCAGGAAATCCAGTTACGGTTATGAAATATACAACAATGCCTAAATGTAAAGATACGTAAGTGTTCCTTAAGTACTTGCAGACAGGAATGAACCGGATCCAAGTCAAAAACACCGGCAGTACAGTTCATGCCCTGCTCAGCAATGGCCTTCAGGCCAGATCACACCTTTCCATGAGGCTGCAAGTAATGGAGATTGGCAGGTAAAGTACACCCCAGATTTACACACTGTCTGTGCTCTGCTCCAGCTCGGGCACCCACGGGGAAAACAGATTTGAGTCTCTAAGCCACAACCTCCCACCTTCACGGTACTTTTTCCTTCCGTGTCTGCTCATGGAAATAGCTTTGCAGCAAAACCCTTCCTTGCTACGTGGACATAGCACAGCATCAGCCCTTCTCACAGAGGCAATTCCCTCAGAGCCTTTGGACACGGTGGCAATAGCACAGGAATCTGCAGTGCAACTCTGGAAAACACATTGGGAATCCCTTTCCATAGGGATGGAAATTAACTGAAAGCAAATGTTTACTGAGGAGTCTTAAACAAAGTCAGTGATTAAAGCCAACCCAAATAATCAGACACATTTTGTTCTTTCTAATCATCAGACTACTGTCCACATTATCCCTGACACGTGAAAGGAAAAGACTGAATGTTGAGTTTATTAATTTACTTCTTTAATAACTGCCTGTGTGATGCCTCATTTGTTATATGTTTCTCCCTCACACTCTTCCAAGAGCAAATACAAGTTTTAATATTGTTTATATTACTATCATCTGAAAATTAATAGCTTTTCATATATCTTTTGACTTCCTAGTGGCTACAAGGAAAAAAAATCTTAAATATATTCAAGGCTAAGTGTCATTTAAACTGCCTCTGATATACATGTATTATAGTAAATTACCATAAACATGCTATGCAGTGATGGAGACAAATGCCCAAAGAGAAAACCCATGTAAACAAGATAACTAAAACTGTCTTATACATATTTAAGGGATCCATAAATGAGAGCTAGTCATAAACTTGACAAAGGTAATAGAAGATATATGTTAAACTTCATTGCTATAAAATTCAGGTTAAAAAGGTGATATAAATATTTTAGTCTTTTATCTAAGACTCTATCATTAAAGATTTAGTCCCTCTTCAGCTGCTTTGGGGGTTTTGGAAGGGGTTTTTTTCTTTTTCACCTTTTTTTTTTTAACTTTTACACCTTTTGCTAGTTGATTTGAGTACTGCTTAATTTTATCATGGCTTTTGGCTATTTGGTATTTTTCCTGAATTCACAGGTACTCAAATACAATATTTGCATAGGAATCTCATGCACAGGGGAAACCATGTGCAACTTCTCATTCCCAGAGTTGCAAAGGAGAGTTAAAAAATGTGGAAGAAAGATAGATAGGACACTTTAAGGGTCCAGAAAAAATGTCCAAAAATATTTTTTTAAAAAGGAAAAAAAAAAAAAAACCAAAAATAAACCACTTTTATTTCTTATAGTCAACCTCAAGAAATGT
Organism: Atrichornis clamosus; assembly: GCA_013400975.1. Classification (NCBI taxonomy): domain Eukaryota; kingdom Metazoa; phylum Chordata; class Aves; order Passeriformes; family Menuridae; genus Atrichornis; species Atrichornis clamosus. The sequence continues at coordinate 201,692 of WBMZ01008290.1, forward strand.
GACATGACTTCTAATCTTTTATAAGAGAGGCATACCAGCCAGCACTGGATACAAATACAGAGCCTCACCGTGGGATTGAGTGCTCAATATCCTGATTCAGAAACACAGCTGCCACTGTTTTGAACCAACATCTGCCCCACCACATTTTAAGGACAAATATTTATCCTTATATTAAAAAAATATATTCCCCTGAGGTGCATAACTTCCATGGGTAACATGGAAATAGCTGTTAATGTTCATTATATGCACACTGAATTTGAATGTCAGTTAGCTGTTGATCTTGGGCTTAGTTTACTGTAGCCACCTTTAAATTTAAAAAAAAAAAAAAGGAAAGTGAGGTTTATTTATTGCATCTAGAAGTTTGGGAATAAATCTTTACATTCTACTCATTATCATACGAACAAAACTCCCCTGGAACACTGTGAGAGCACGTTGGTATTTAGAGTTCTGCTCTTTTGCTCTGTCTCTCAGTGATTTCCTCATCAAAGCAGCTCAATTTTCAAGTGTTTCCCCTCTCACCCCCAACAGCCACCCCTGGTAATTGCCTAACCCTGAAAGCCAAGCAAGGTCTTAGAGCTCTGACTTAGACATTAGTAGCAGTAGACTGAGAAATCAGAGGTTAGCTAATAAACCACCAGGACAGTCTGGACTGTCACTACAGTCCTGGCAGAAGTAATAGCACTGATTTAGCCAGCAAAGTAACAGAAGGTAGCTCCAAATATACCCAGGTAGCAGAAATCTACAGACTGGGAAAAACTGCCATTCATGAGCAATTGCTTTCGAGTCTGGAATCACAGGAAAAGACACTAACATTCAAAAATTGTCTGAAATATTTTGCCAATAGAGTTAAACTTCTAGTGTTAGTTTTAGATCCTATATCTCAGGGGAAGAGAAGAGTTTTTTCACTTTTCCTATTTTGAACTTTTCTTGCTCAATGTAAGCAAAGATAGGCCAGAATGAAGGCCCTTGATCCAAATACTCCCAAAAGTTCTGTTCTTCAAAAATCAAAATCTGTACATTGTGCCTGTGATCCATCTCTGCCCTCAGTACTGCTTTGTACCTTCCTACATTCCCTCTCTGAGCCTGCTTGCCATTCTCTGAGCCTGCTTGCCAGCTGTTTATTTTCTCTTCATCAACTTTTTTGGGAAGAGGCCATTTCATTTTCCGTCAAATCTCTTCTCTCTTTCATTGATTCTCATCTGTATTTTTCCCTTTTGCCCTCACCCAACTCTACACACATTTTCTTCTCCATTAAGTTAACTCACAATTCATCAAGATTGTGCACTCCAGAGCCAAGCAGATATGGAGCATTTGAGAAGAAAAGGCAGGGATTGCTCCAGCTCGCTAATAAAGGGTATCAATCTTGCTCCCATTTTAATGAAACAAGTTGTAAGCTTCTCTTAGTCACACTAATGAAAGTATTTTGCCAAGTTTATCCCTAGCATGAATCCCAGAACAAAAAGTAGGGGAAGAAGGGAGTACAGCATTGAGAGTAATGGACCTATATTTTTAGCTAATGGATATTACATATTAAAAACGAGGAACCTCTTCGGGCTAAGAATAGGACAATAACATCCACTTCTGCAGTGAAGTGGAGGGCCAGGACCCTCACTCTAAATGGCACATACAATGGCCATTTCATATGTTACAAGGTCAGTGTAGACCACATCTATGAGAGTCTTGGGGAGGGGTTAGGGATTTTGTTCCATGATTGAAGGGGTTTATAGAAGCAAAGCCAGGAAACACAGATAACTCAAACATTCTTCTCCAGAATTGCTCTTGCATTCCCCCAGAGTAACCACCACTACAATTAACCAAGCACTGCCCAAACTGGATGGGTCTCTAACCTCACGGGGCTGCTCAGGATGTGCAGCTTCCCCTGAGAACCACACATGATCCCTGTACTCAGGGGGGGAAAGGACCTCTGTGAACTGCTTCAGGGGATTAGGGCTTTATTTCCAAGGGTGGAAAAGGAGCTGTGTGCACAAAGCTGAGGACTGCATTTTTGAAGTCACTTCACTTTCCTGTTAACATCACTTCAGGGACTCAAAACCCATTCTCCCTCTCCCCAGTCAAATTCTACTTTCCCAGTTTCATCCTTATCTCCTTCTCCCACCAACACTTAGTGAGCTTGGATAGAGTCTAACGCCAACTGTGGAGCCCGTTACTTGCTCTGCTGTTTTAAAATATTCTTTACCTTACGTTTCTCCAGACAGGAACTGCAGAAGAACTTCTCCCCCTTTCCAGCTGAAAGGGTTACTCAGCGTGGGCCTGCCAAAGCCAGCGTGCATCCTTTGCTTCTCCATCATCAAATTCTGCTCCAGGCCACACCAGGGCCCACAAAGGGCTCAAGAGCAAAGGGAACAAGCAGGACTGAAAGAGCTCCCCACACACCTCATTGTTCTTTTGAATCTATCCAGCACGCTATTCCCAAGTTACAGGTGCATTATTGTGAGAAAGATGCAACCACCTCAGTCTGGTGTCTCCTCCTATCCCATGCTAATCTTCCATACCAACACCATAGTTCCAATTACTACTTTTAATGCTTTATTCTCCCTTATTCCCATGAGAGATCTCATTTTCCTTCACCCTGAAATAATATGACATATTATCACCAGTTATCACAATTTCTCCATCTCTCCTGGGAAGTATATTTTATACCTGCCTTCTCACCAGGAAAAATTCTTAAGAATGACTGAAAACAGAGAAAATCTGGTCTGCTTAAGCCTTTATACTAAAATTTGACCGAAAAAGAAGGGTGATGGAAAAAAAAGCCAGGTCATCATCAGAATACAGGATCTTAGCATCAACAAGTCCACAACCGTCAAAAAGATCAACTCGTCTTGACAGGGCACTTCTTACTTTGCACAAAACATGAGCTGTGATGATGATATAAGGTGTTGTGGTTAGATTGGGTATTTTAAGTGATAAATGAACCCCTTGGTTGTGTTTTCTCTTGTGATAGTTCTGAAAGGAGAGACTGTACAATGGCAGGGAATAATTGAATTGTAAAGACAGAGGCACAGATGGATAACAACTCTCTGTCATTTGTTTCTGAAACTTCCTAAATGAAACCCACATCAAAATGTGAAAATCTGTAAAGCATCATTAATTTCAGGGGATCAGAGTAAGATTTCAGGCAGGAACTATGAAATAGTTTCTGTGTGTACTCTTCTGATGTCTTTCCTATTTCATCTAATTAACAATAAAACAGATGTCCCGTGACAAAATCAGCTTTTTCATCCAATAACACTCTGACAATCTAAAAATGCCAAACCCTTCACATATGTAAGCTAAATGTCACTGGAGACAGTTGATGCAATTTAGAGATAAAAACAAAATGAATATTAGCATTGGCTAACTAGCTACAGGGGTGCAAATAACCCTATTGTCTGCCCTTCAAGGCTAGAAATCTCCAGTGCAGTGATTTTTGGATGAACCTTTAAAACAGTTCTTAAAATGTAATCTTAGAGTATTCAAGAAAGTTAAATTGGTACGTTACAAATCTTTATATATACATAAATTGAAGTACTCAAAGCTCTTGTAACGGCTTATATTCTGAAGCAAAAGTGACCTGTATTTCCTGTAGCTCGTTTGTAAGAGCCAGGAATAAAGGAAGATTAAACTTCAACTCAGAAAAATAAATCAGTAATATTATAGCAAAAAGGATCTGACTTCCTTTACCTGACTACATAAACACGGGGAAAACTCACAGCACTGATATGCACTTACAATAAGTAGCTCAAATATTCCAGCACCACAAACATTCACTCACTGTCAGTCCATACCTACTGCTAATTTACCACCTGCCCACCTCTAGATGGTGCAAAGGTCATTCACATGCAGGTTGGCATCAAAGGCAGGCTGTTCTCAAGACAGGGAATTCTCCATTGGTTTGTGCTGTTCTTAGGAATTACATATGATGGAAGGATGTCATGGTTGCTTCAGGTGGAGATGTCTAGTTTAGAAATATTCACAACCTTCAGTTTAAGGCTGTCTCCTCCTCATATGTCCCCACAAAGAAAATTAAGTTATTTTTGGCATGCAGAAGACATCCTTTAGAACAATACAATTATTCTGAAGTTACTACATCTCTTTATGAAATGTGATACACAGCACTCAGAGCGACTCTGGAGAAGTTAATCATAGTTGCAATCGTGTGTCTTTTCCAATTCATGTAGTTGTGTGATTGACAGAAACTCCCAAAGCAGAATCCAATTAAGTATAATTTTGATTCTCATAAGACAAGTCTGCCTTTGTTGTAACACCAAAATCAGTTCTGAAACACAGATAAAACAGATATTAAATAATGTAATCTGAAGCTTCTCTGAGAGAATAAATGCCATCAATAATAATGCTGCCACTCTTCCCTTCTACAGAATTCAGAGTCGGTTCTCTCCAAAAGTATGTGATGAAATATAAACATCTCAAGTTATAAAATACAAGGGGGCAAATTTTCAAGGTTTTTAGGTACCTGAAAGTGCAAAGACTCATAGGGATTTTCAGAAACACCAAGACACCTACTCCCACTGAACCAAGAAAAGTTACAAACTAGTGCTCAGAGTATCAGAACTATGAACATATATTGCTGTTGTGTCACTTTGAGTAGATTATACGGTCTGTGACTCATCTTGCTCTATATAAAGAAGTGCTTTGATAGTGTTGGGTACAGGGATGATGGCACAGCAATGCATTGGACTGTGGGAATAATCACCATGATTTGTCATCCAAAAACCTTAAGTTCTTCTGCATTGCCATGATAGTACTGATTTTAATCTGTTAAATACTGTCCAAAATTTGATCAATTCACCCATTATGATCTTTCTTGCCACACGAAAACCCACTTAAGATGTATTCAGTTCTTCCACACAATCCATAATCTGCCAACGCTTTTCTCCCCCTGTTCTCGCACACTGAGGAATAAAGATAAAAGAGCCCCTGAGCTTGTTGCTTGCAAAGTGGCTTCTGCAAGTCTGGGATCAGAAATTAATGCCCATACCATGCCAGACATGGGATTGTTTCCCATAACCTGGGGTTTGTATCTACCTGCTGCCTCTTGTTTAGTGGTTGGTGCCACTGGAAGCCACTGTAATCACGGTGACAGCATTTTGCAAATGTGGACAGATTTGCTTCTTTCAAGCTCTTTCATTCTACTCTTTTTATGGAGTGAACAGAAGGGATAAAAATCCTTGAGGTGTCATTACAGGACAAGTGAATCCTTGAGATTCACTACAGGAATGGACAAGTTACCACAAAAAAAAATTTTAAAAAGAGAAAAAAAAAGCCACGCTTTTAGTAAAGGGCCAGATTTCAGAAATTCCGTTGGGGTTCTGAACCGCAAAGGCTAAAGCACAAGGAAAACGGGAATGACTCCCGGTGGGACAGCGGGAGCGCGGGCGGCGCCAGCCGCTAAGCGCAGTCTCTGCTGCCCTCTTGTGGCCGCGCGCGGCGGGACAGCACCCCGTCATTCCTGGGACAACTCGGCCTCTCCCGGGAATGCCCGTAGATGTTACCAACAAGGAAATGCATAGGCTGCTTTTGTTAACTTTCCATGGCCCTATGAATTAGGGGATCTTTTTTTTTTTTTTTTTATCGGTCACTAAACTCTTGAAGGAGATTGTTAGTGAACGTTCCTAGTATACGCATCACGGGTCAGGGAGGAAGGGAGGTCAAACCACACCACATAAAAAACACACACACACCTCACGGGGCTACATCAGTTTACTCCAAAGCTAATCTTTGGTCTTCAAATTTTCATTCCCATCAAACGCTTTTTTTAGTTCCTGCAATGGTTTAAAAGTTAGCCATTTAGGCTTTACTAGTGAGTACAACCCAGCAGGATGCAAGTATCACATCACACTGTCTTACAGAAATACAAAAAGCAAATCGTAAGTCCACTTGTGCTGTAGTCACAGCAGCAAAATCCAGACTTGGAGGGTGGTTTGCAAAGTACTGAAGTACAGGCTTTTTCTTCTCCACCCTTTGGGCTGCATTCCTTAATTAGGACTAGAAAGGGAAAAGACAGAGAGATTCTGTGAAGAAACTTGTGCAAGGTCACCTCACTTATTTTGAGCCTGTACACACAGACCCACCTTGATTGTGGTGTGCCTTAGGCCTGTGTCACCTTCAGTGGAAAACATAACACTTTATTCCTCACATTAAACAACCGTGAAATTGAAAATATTATGTAGGACATGACCAAAGCTTTCTTTAGAACCAAAAAGCCCCGCATAACTAAAACCACTAAACCTAGAGTGATCCACGTGACAAATTCACTCTTCTATTCCCTTACCCATCTATATGCCTCATAACTATGATAAATTAAAAGGATTTCACAAAATTCTGTGAAAGAATAACATAAGTAAATAAAAAAAATAAGTAAAAAAAAAAATAAGTAAACATATTAGCACAGAAGCAGCACAAGCAGCTCAGCACACTCATGAATGGGCAAAAAGCCTCTACTAGTTATGACAGACAAGTTTGGCAGTGGAAAGCGTTTCTATTTTTAGCCCAACTTCCAAAGGAAATGATGTTTATGTAATCACAGTAGATGTAAATGCTGTGTGTCAGTCAGCTGCACTACTATCCTACTATCACTACTCCGCCTAAAGAGCCAACTGTAGCTTAAATCTCATAAATTATGGAAATGCATTGGAACTTGGTTCATAGAGCAAGTCTAAGAGGAGAGAGATTCCCTGGAAGTGCTCTGATTGCAAAGCTTTTAACCAACTTTAAGACCTGTACATAAGGCTACAGGATTTATTGCTAACTCCTCATTTTGTCCGTGTTACAGTAATCAAGTGCAGCCAAAGTTTCCAGCAAGGATCTGCAGACCACTGCATGCTTCAGTCCACAAGCCATATGGGTGGGAAATAAATAAATAATTTTTTTTAAGTGACTGAGAATCAAATTTACAAGTTTGTTTTGAGACCCCAGAGAGTCAAAACAAGTGGAGAGAGAGAGCAAACGGGTCAGCAAGAGACAAAATATGACAATGGAGGTCTGAAGAAGGGAGTGGAAAGGGCCCAGGTGTTGTCAGTAGCACCCAGCAGTGGCAGAAATCCCACCTGAGCCTGGATCTGGATCTGCACCAGCCTACACATTGCACAGACCCACGGAAAAGATCCCTTCCCAAAGCACTGGGGATTTAGTAGCACCGAAAGTGGGAGACAGGAGAGAGAACATGTCACTTGCTGCAGAGTAGAAAGCTGAGACTGCATCTGAGGTCATCAGATCATTGCAAGTCAGTCTAACATTTGTGGCATATTTGTTTTTACCTAAATTAAATAGGGACTTTGGAAAACTGCAGAAATAGGCCTTTTTATTTATTTAAATTGCCTTTCATACTGTGTTAATAAAAGTATTGCACGACATTCTCAGCTGCTTCTCACTTAGTAGCTAGAATTTCCTCCCTCTGTCAATTACTAGTGCTGACATTTTACTTTTTTTTTAATCTATGGGCTCGAGGCAGATTTTTTTCACCCTGATTCCCTTACAAATATTTGGGGCTTGCTCCTGCATTCCTCAAAGCCAGTGAAAATCCTGAATGTGCAAGGAATGCAGAAGCAAACCACAGAGTAATTTATGTTTTCTATTTTACTTGCTTTGAAAGTCCCTGAAGAGACATATCACTGTTTATTACTACAATAAAACTTTCCTAATTCACTCAAGTGAGTTAATGACCAAGAAACCTCCTGGATATTACCAAACTGGCAAAACATAAACGATTACTATAATATTTTCTAAAAAGCAAACCTAATATAAGCTTTTTTCTTGTTAAGTACACCTGTATTTTATTACTTGTGCTTTACTGCTGAATAGCAAAGCTTCTGTGGTTTGCTTGAAACCTCAACAGCATGCAAGACTGCAAGAGATCTATAACCCTTTAACCTTAAAAACACAGGGAGAACCCACCATCTCGGGGTGTGTATGAGTTGTGGAAATTACCACAACTGAGATTAACAAAATCCCACTAATAATATTCCCGTTTTGCTTGCATTTCAAACAGGTCTGTCAACAGCAGCTGTTCATGAGGGCCCTGACTTCAAGCATGAGATTTATCCCTGCCGTGTCACTTTTATTTACCTGTCACAGATGGGCATAGCATCAAATTCAGAGCTAACTTAGGGGCTGTTTGGTGGTTTTCTCCCAGCCGAAGACCCACGCAGCACAACGGACCCTTTATTGCCGCAGGTGCCTCTGGCTGCCCCTCTAACACAAACAAAGAGTGCATTAAATTCAGTGCAGCTACTCCTCCCTTACAGTGGCACGGAGGAGAATCACGCGTAGGATGCCAGGACACCGCTGGCGCCACACAAATCGTGGTGAGAAACGGGAATACCTGAAACACCAGACCGGCTTTGACCACACAGTGGCAGCAAAACCAAGACGCTGCTCAAACAAAGTCCCGTATAAAACCTGCCACAGGCACAAACTTCCACTAGCTCTTGGCTGGGGAAAGAGGGAAATAGTACTGTAAAAATGCATGAGATAAAATGTTTAACTGATAGATGTAGGGAATTTCCCAAAATTTAAGCCCTCAATTTGGCTGTTCTAGCTAGGGGCAAGCGACCTGGGGATACCTCATTTTGCTGGAGTGTCCCAGTGTGCGTTTCGAGCCTGACTGAAAACTGCACCCAAGAACAAACTCCACCACTGACTGCTCCCTAAGAGCGCCAGGAAAAAGGTGAAGAAACTGCTGTTCCTACCTCACAAACTGCTGTAAACACAGGAGGAGGCAAAGCAGCATCATGCTGGAAGCCTTCAAGAAACATTCTGGAACAAAAGATTCCAACCCATTAATTGCAAAAGGCAGTTTAATGGGAGTTTTGCTCTGTCAACAGAAGTAAAATGATTAATTAATAAATAAACGGTAACCACAGGCATGAGCAGAGGGCTTGATCTGTTTCCCACTTCCATGAGTAATTCAGGAACGACGGTCTCAGTGTCCCAATATTTCTATTTATGCCACCCTCAGCCAGTGAGAAGACAAACCAGCTTGGAATGGCAAGAAAGCAAAGTCCATGCTGTCCGATTCCTGGCTGCCATCTGAAGAAAGACAGCACAGGCCCTCCTCCCTGCCACCAGATAGTTAGTCCTCTACCATGGAGTAATATCCCATGGGAGTCGGGGGTCCCTCTGTGCAAAGACCTCAGCCCGAGGCAGCAGCACACCTCGGCCACGGTGCAAGAGCAAAGCTGATGCAGCTCCTCCCCAGGCTGCACGGCCCACACTACACAGCATCCACTCGTCAAAACACCCAGGGCAAGACACTTACAGTGTTCACATGGAGCAAACAAGGGGCAGCACAGGAAAACAAACACCATATGGAATGGAGGAGCAGGGTGGGGAAGAAGAAAAAAGCTCTGTGGTCTGCAGACTCCACAAAGCCTCTTTGAGGAAACGGGCTGAATGGCAGGGGTGGGAGGGAGGGGCAAGATAAGAGACAGTGAATTTTTCTTCTTGTTCCTTGCCCCTGCAGGGACCCTGCTCCAAAGCCAGCACTGCCCATCTCTGCACACCCCTGCTGAGACGTTCTAACTCCCCTGGGATGGACTTTGGGGCTAACAGGAGCCTGGCCTAGGAAGCTGCCACAGAGCAGGCAACCACTGCACATGAGCCAGCAGGGAACAGCCTGTCAGCATCCCCAGCAGTTAGGAAGGAAAATTGTGGCTTCTGGAGCTTCACTGCACAAGGGAGCAAAGCATTGTAAATTTATTAACTGCCCTCCTCTAAACCAAATGCATTGCTGCAGCCAGGTGTGAGGCAGGAAAGGGTGAGGCACCATCTAAGGGCAAAGTGAATCATCCACAGCACTAAACAAGCTTGTCAGGGGCTGAATGCTGCAAACTTAGAGGAGGAGAGCAGCATGCACGCACCACACACATTTTTCAGTTGGCTGTGACCATTTAACTGAACAGAGAGTCATCTGCCTTAATCATTACTATTAAATTTATTATTCATTAACCACATGAATTATTTAAATTTAAGATTCTGGATCCTGGAAGCCATTGAAAGACACTGGCTGCATTCAGTTTCTGATAGTTGGCAAGAGCCTGCCTTCTGGTACTGCCAACCTGGACTCCTAAACAACAAGTTAGATCTGGTCCTGGACTTCTTCACACATAATATTTTAATAGCCATGTCATTCCCTTCATTTCATCAAACCTTTAGAGTTGATGACTTTATTTTTTCTTCCTCAACTAGGTGGCTAAAAGTTTGCTTTAAAGCAAAATCTAAGGTTCTTGTGGAATTACAGGACTCCAAAAGTCAGATCTGACAAAAATCCTTTCAGTACTAAAAGAAATTCAGTAAGTCACCAAGTTTGGGCAGCACTCACCGTTCATGTTTGCTGGGTGCAGTAATTGTTCTACTTTCTCTCTTTCAAACTCCAGCTCTGTATGAGGGAAGTTTGGGTTGAGAAGGACACAGTACCTCACCTGTGCCCCAGGTAACTCCCCTTGAGTCCACAGGATCTCTGTGCAACACAGGAAATTTAACCACAACCTGACTGAGTTGCACTGAGGTGCCCAAACCACAGCATTTTCTTCTGCATTTGCTTGTAAGGGGGACACCCCTTAACCTCTGCACTTTGCTGACATTTGAACAAGAGCTCGGCAGGCACCTTTAAAGTTTTAGACATGGTTGTTAAAACGAAGAGGATTAGGAGAAACTACTACTATTACAAACCTCCTGCATTCTCTTCATCATCTCTTTTCGTCCCTCTCAGGAGAGAAGCTGCTTCCTGAGCCCTTTCAAGCATCCTGCAACACTGCTTGGTAACTGGATCTCAGCAAACAACACGCTGAAGCAACAGTGCCTAGTGAGATTTTTTTTTTTCAAAGGGTTTTTAATGGCAATGAGGTAGAAGACACTTTGAAAAGTGTCATCACATGCAGCCACAGGAATCTGCTACCTAATTTAGAGAGAAGGGCTAGAGGTTTAAGAGCCAGAGCAAAGCAGAGTTGCTGAAGAGATTCTGTTAAAGACAGATGTGCCAATTAAAGTACAAAATAGTCACAGGAGAAAATAGTGTTGCTGTAAAAGGACAAAAAATAAACCCTTTCTTTTGGTCAGATTATTCCACTATCCATTTAAAACCTTCTGTACAGAACATGGCATGCAGTTTCTGCCTAGAATATTCTTATGACAATTATATTTTTTTTAACATTAAACACTGGATTACAACAATTATATTTAATTTTAAAATATACATATAAAGTTTTGAACTATAATGCTCAGATACAAACTTCTCAAAAATTCTGGGATTTTCAAGGTTCCCTTGAACCTTCAAGGTTCCCTTGAAATTCACTCCTATAGGGAATATCTAAAAAATTTTTAAAGGGGGCTTATAAGAAAAATGGGGACAGACTTCTTAATAGTACCTGCAGTAATGGTTTTAAACTAAAAGAAGGTAGATTCAGACTAGATATAAGGAATGACTTCTTTTACAAAGAGGGTGATGAAACACCAGAACAGATTGCTCAAAAAGGTTGTAGATGCCCATCTACCTGGATGGAGCTTTGAGCAACCTGATCTGGGTGAAGGTGTCCCTGCTTATTTTAGGGAGAGGGTTGGACAAGCTGACTTTTAAAAGTCCCTTCCAACCCAAACCATTCTGTGATTCAAGGAACTTTTTTCTTTAATTTTGGCCTTCTTTTTTAAATGGTATTTTCTCAGAACACAGTTTTCTATTTTCACAATTCTTTCATAAAGGGAGAAAAAATGAAATTTCTTTGTAAAATATAAATAAATAAAATTACACATTAAAACAATGTAATTGTAATGGAAAGATGGAGACAAACATGTGATCTGAGTTGACTTTTAACTTTTACTTGGTTCAGAATAGATAACTTACAGGGACCAGATACGCCCAATACCTTAATTTTATACTGTTCATGGGCACATGACTTTAGCAAGTTATTGGTCAATAACCATGAGACTTGTATTACACGATCTGTCAAAACTGTTATTTTTCCTCAGTGAGGAATGGTTCCCCCTAAATAAGACAGCTTTCATTTTGACAGAGTTCCAATTAATAAGATTAAATTCAATATGCATATTGTGCATCCCTTTTGCAATTCTTTATACATGGGGGTACACTCCTAAAAGGATAAGGAATCCATGGCTCATACTTGTATAAACTGCTTGGTCTTCAAGAAAGAACTGGATGAAGGATGGAAGGAAACTGAGAATAGTGACTTTTATTGTATGAGTCTCAGGTCTCCATCAAGGTCAGTAAAACAACATGACAAGTCCCAAGAAAGCTTGTTCAACAAAAAGAAAAGACCCCACACCCTTTTTCTCAGCTGTATTTCTCTTAACTATAATTACTTTCCTCTTGACTAGAAATTCTACTGTGCTGAAATTACTACAGTCTTTCCATGTTCAAGCAGCACCTTTACTATGCTAATACTCACCTGTTTTTCAACATCAACATGAAACAAGTTTCAAAGTGAGTTGTAACTCGTTTTTACTGTATTTTGGTGAATGCTTGGAGCTGTCCAAGGCACACATTAAAAAAGCAGTTCTGTATTTTACAGACTGCAAAATTTTTAAATATATGAAAAACATGTTAGTGTGAAAGTCAGTGAGACTATTCACGTGCATAAAATAACACAGGGTTCACACGCTCAGGTCTCTAGCATATTGCCTTTTGTATTTCAAGTTTAGAACTGGATCTCAGACACAGAGCCATGTGGTCTACTCCCTGATTTCATACCTTATCTTTGCAGTGTGGATGTCACAGAGCTAATACATGTGATGATTTTGGTTTTAATGTCCCATTCTAATCTGCATATGTATCATTATCTTTCTAATCTACACAAAACAGGCTTCATTACAAAACATCCATTTCTCATTGATCTCCTGAGAATAAGATTGCCATAATCAGCAGCCCTCCTAAATTATCCTCAATCTTAAATCAGCACATAGTCAGCATGCGTGACATGATGCAGAGGGAACCGCTGTGTTATAAAATTTAATTGGTAAAGAAACTACAAATGGTAAATGAATTCACAAGGGTGGGAGATGTAAGAAATATGTGCATACACTGACATATTTATGTGTGTATACATGCACACACAGATTACTGTCACTGAACTCAGCCAGGACTTCACACACAGATCTGTGAATTTACCATGTGGGTACAGAGCTTCTCAAGGATATATTGCATTAAAAAATGGGCAATATCCAATACGAGTTTCAGTAGTTTTCACAAAAAAACCCATGAAAATAAAAGTTAACAATGTAATTTAACATGGTAAGAGTCAGTGCCAGTTACTGGGTTTGTCTTATCCCAGATTCAAAGGGTGTGTCTGACAGTGCTTGAAAGTATTAAGTCACCAGTATGCCACATCCTAAATCCCAGGTAAAAAGATCCTCAAACCTTATTTTCACCAGCTTCTCTGTGTCTCATCCAGGATATGTCCCCTGTCCAGCTGCCATCAAACACACCCAAGTGCTCTTCTACCACACTGAAAATGATAGAATGGTTTAGATTGGAAAAGACCTCTAAGGTCATCGAGTCCAACCATTAACCCAGCACTGCACATTCAACCACTAAACCACATCCCCAAGTGCCACCCCTACACGTCTTTTAAATCCCTCCAGGGATGGTGACTCAACCCCTTCTTTTTTTTTTTTTTTTTTTGTCAAGCCTGTTTCAACACTTAACAACCCTTTTGGTCAAGAAATTTTTCCTAATATCCAATCTAACCTCCCCTGGTGCAATTTGAGGTTGTTCCCTCTTGTTCTGCTGCCTGGGAGAAGGGGCCAACCCTCACCTCACAACAACTCCCTTTCATGCATGTTTAACCAAAATCAGAAGTGAGGCAGCACATGAACACAAATCAGACACTTGTGGGATGAGGAGTGGGTTCTTCAGGCTACAAAGGCTATTTTAATCCAGGAGAAAATTTCCCTTTGGGGCAGGAGGCTCTGAGGGAATAGGAGTCACAGGGCCACATCTCAGCCCTCATCTCACTCAGGACACGTGGAGAGGCCAGGGAAGCCTCAGCCGTGGCCCTGCAGTCAAGTCACCCTAGAGACCAAGAAGGAGGTGTGGGTCTAGCACAGCCTTGGGAGCAGGGGTTGAGTTCCTGGATGAGGAAGGAGGCACAGTGACACTGCAGGAGACCTGTGGCTGCCCCTTGTCCAGAGGTGACACCAGCCAGGCAGGTTGTGGCTGTGAGGGCAGCCAGGGCAGGGAGGAGAAATGGGCACCCTTGGCCAGGAAGGATCCCTCAGAGACACATGCAGACCAAGCTGGAATCCATGTGTTCAGGCAGTGCTGCCGCGGGGGCTGAAGGCTGCCCTCAGCCTGCTGAGGAGAGGCAGGAGCCATTGGTGCCCCACAGCATGGCCCGAGACAGCCACCAAGGCCACGGCTGCAGCCCTGCACACACACTGGATCCGCCTCCCATTCCAGTGGGGAGTGACATGGGATTCGTAAAGGCTGGCAGGAGTGTGAGGTTTGGCATGTGTCCTGAGTAGCACCCCCATCCCCAGTAAATGACCTGCTGCCATTTCCCCTTTCCCGCCATCCCTTTTCCCTTCCTCTCTCTCAGCCCAAGCAAGCTGCTGATGCTCCATGTCATATTCCCTCTTCTCCTGCCTCATATTTGTGCTTCAGAAAAGAAAAACCCTTTCTGTTTGTTCCAACAAGATAATAAAACAGCCCCACAAAATTCAACAGTGAGAAATTCAGACTGTAGGAATGATGGCATTCTGGCAAACAAACCAACCAATTAAGTATTTTAACCATAAGAAATTATTAAATCAAATTTACTATCAATATTTCATGCAAGGGAAATGGAAAAAAAGTACTGATGATCATAATGACGTGTCTAGACCTAAGAAGAAGTGTAGAGGCAATTGAACATTATTATTCTTTTGTAACATTTAAATATCTAATATTGCTTTCATTTTTCAGAGGACACTTGTTGTTCCTTTCTTGCAGGTAAAAGTTTTGATAAATAATTTCATTACAGGATAATGTGGGCAGAGTATAATCACAATGCTGAGAAGCCAAGCAGGCAGACCAAAAGAAATCAAATTGTTAATTTCCTTAGAGATAAAGCAAAAGCCTAAAGTAATAAAGCAACTGCCATGTGGGTTAACCAAAAAGCAGGGGGGGCTGCCATCCTATATAGTAATCTGTACTTCACAAGCAACTCATTGCATCTCAATATAGGGAAGAAACATGGTTTTGAATTTTTTTCCTTAGTCATATCAGTCTCAATCCGGGCAAAGAGAATTTCAGCTTTTTTCCTCCCTCCTCCCCAACGTTTGGAAATAAAGCACAAAACCCTATAAAATAGTCACCAGGCTATAACACCAGTGGTCTCCTAACAGTAACTTGTCAAAGCACTTCCAGTATTTCAACTGGGTCATCAAGTCTTTTCAAAGGTCAAGTGTTACACAGATGGCACAGAGAAACTTGTAATGTTTGAAAAACTAGGGGTAGGCCTAAATTTAGGACCCTGATCCCGTTAAAAAAAAGTGAAATGCTTATTTAATTAATTGTACAGGATCTGACTGAAGTTACTGGAAATTGTATCTTCAACTTACAATTGGCACTGACATAATCACCTCTTTTTTCCCATGTTTCATCATGAGAGGTTGGTTGGTTTTTTTGATTTTATCTTCAATCAGGTTTCTCTCTCAATTTTTCCTGCTCATTAAGTATTGAGCCATCACAGATACTTTTCTCCCTACCATCACACACAGGATTGTTCAGGTGAGACAACAATTGCTCTACATTCTCTTTTCACAGAGAAAACTCCACCTTCAATTTTTGAATTGCATTGTATTGCAAAAAAGGAAAAACCCAACTTAAACATCAGTGACATGCAATGGCCCCATATCCTTACTCTCTTCCTTGTCTTTTACAATAGTTTTGCAGTGTTGCCAGCACCAGGGTGATGTTTTAACAGTGACTCTCATGTTTCCACTTTCTTTCAGTACTCTCTCATTTCCTTCAGGCTACAAAGCCAAGGGTGATAGGTTTGCTAGGCTGACAACAGAATTTTCCCCTTTCCTACAACATTAATGTCTTTATTGTTCATTAAATGCTGTTCTGCAAATACTGGCCAATGATATTTCTGTAGCATTAATGTTAGGAGCCTATAGGATTCTGCAGATTATGTAAAAAAAAAATTTCATATTTTTGTACTCCACCACTCATCCTATTAAGTCTATTGATTTAATAAAACAAGCCATCTAAATTTTTTTTTTAATCACAGCAAGAAATGCCAGTAGGAATAGCTGTTCTCACTGCAAGTTGTCTAGGCAGAGAAGAGCTCATAATTCATTGTCTGCCTAAGAAGCTCTCTAAGGAGAAGATTTTTACTTCTTCATCTTGTTTGCTCTGTTGTTTGATTGGCATGTATCTCTGTATATAACTATATCTATGGCACAATGTTATAATAGCAAGGAAAACAAAATTACTACCTCTGCCTGACATTTCATCAGCACTACTTGGGAAATATTGTCCCTGAAAAACACAGAACAGAGGGTTACAATTAACACTAAGAAGTGTTAATTAGACAGAGCTGGAATGACTTATTATAAAGCAGAGGGTATTTTACTTTTCCATGTCTCACAACAGTGTAGCTTCCTGAGTGAAGTCAGGGGCTCTGCTCGGGTAGCTGAAAGTGAGGAAATGTATAACCCCTTGTTGCTGTACTTTATCACTGCACAAGTAGTTATTAACAAGCATCTTCTTTGGCACATGTTAGTATATATTCAGGACATAGGGTCTCTTTTGCCATTGTTAGAGCTCTGCTCTAAACTCTGAGGAATTTGACACATTTTAATGAATGAAGACAGAGTCCAGGAGAGCTTTCCTGCTACAGAGATTGCACACTTAATTAGGACCCTTATTAAAAATAAATACTCAAGTAGTGCAAAAGTCTGCAATTCAAGTCTCGTGTGTCTCATACTGAAACTAGAGACAGTCAATATTAATAGTCACCTCTAAATAATAATCACTTGTTTTGAGTAGGTCAAGGTCACAGAGCATTGGTAAATCAGCAGCAGAATATCAGACAGAAACCAAATCTTCAGAGACCCACGTGCAGTTTTCACTACAAAACCTTACAGCTTCCTTCATTTGCAAGGCCGCAGTGCTCCTCTGAAACAGCAATATCTCATTCTTATTCCATGAGAATAATTGTGAAAGTTAAACAAACCAACCTGCAAAGATAAAGGATAATTGTACCTTTCAAAAGACCTGAGATAAGAAGTTTGTATGCTTGACTTTCAGCGTACCACGCTCAGCTGAAGCATCAGTTATACCTACTCCAAGAATCGTTTCATTTTCAGATTAATCTCAGAACTGATCTGGACCTCACACGCACTAAGCACCAGCAGCGTATTGCTGCCACAGGAAGGGTTTTGGTTCTGTGCATCCTGCTTCCAG
This sequence comes from Atrichornis clamosus, assembly GCA_013400975.1. Taxonomy (NCBI): domain Eukaryota; kingdom Metazoa; phylum Chordata; class Aves; order Passeriformes; family Menuridae; genus Atrichornis; species Atrichornis clamosus. The sequence continues at coordinate 219,114 of WBMZ01008290.1, forward strand.
ACAATATTCTGTGCTTGGGACTGTGAAGAAACAAAGGCAGCTTTTGCACAAGTGAGTTCAGAATCTATGAGTGTAGCATCTGAGAGCCCCACTTACAACACAAGTGAAACTGAGGAAAAGAGACACGTGGAAAATAAAACCCAAATACCACCAACCAGGGTGATATACACCAATATTTTCCATATTGTTGCTCATAAAGCCTTCAAAAGCTTTAAGAAAATCAGCTACAACCTGTTTTTTCAAAACTGATGACCAATGCTCAGAAGTCAAATAACAAAACAGCCAAAAGTAATCATCTCCATGAAAATTTAAAAGAAAAAAAATGAAAAGCTCAACAGTAGCCTGAGGGTTAAAAATTTTCAAATATTTCAAATTTAACATATGATCTGAGGATCTCTCAAAAAAAGAGGACGTTCTTAAGGAAAAAAATTTTATTTAAATTTCCTTTTTGTTATAACAAAGATAATCCTTGAATTGGAGGAGCATGTGTTTCAATCAAGGTTGAAAAAAAAGGTTCACGATACCGTAAATATCTGCAAAACAACAGAGACAGTCAGCAAAGACAGTTCTGTGCAAAACATTTACTGAAAATCACCAACATGATCCCTTTTGCTGTTGCATTTTGGATGCCAGATGGCTGGAGGGAGTTCCAGCAGGCAATTTCTTAATGAGAGCGCCTCTGCCCAATATCATCAATGTCCCTCAGATGCAGCATCTACCCTGCTGAGGCTTCCAGGAAAACCAGACATTTCACCAATGACTTCACCAGGCCAGTCAGCTTTTCACAGTTTATGGAACACCATTTGCTGTTGTTCAGTTCAGCCTATGTTATCAGGACTAACTTCCCTTAGACATTTCAGTGATGAGGAGTGAAGTAAACAGGCGATGAGGCTCCTCGAACAGCCTTAGCTCCACTTTTGGCCCTGTTTTTAGGAGCACACCTATCACTCATCACCTCTGTCACCACAGACCTCCAGCTTAACAGAGCCATTTTCCACTCAAGACCTGAGTACACTTTTTTGCCAGCCCTGGTCTACAGTTAGAAACAAACCTGTCAGCCAAGCATTCCAGCATCCTCATCTCACACAGGTTTGAAGCTCTTTCCAGACCCAAGATGTACGTACCCTTGCTTGCCAAGACCATAAAAGTACTTCTTTCAGTGACCAAGGTGCTGAAAACTAGCTGAGCCCTCTCCCAGGAGGGAGCTTGGGAAGCCAAAGTGAACGATGCACAGGGCAAGTTAGCACACCTTTCAACCTGACATCAGAATCCATAGGCACTTTCACACAACACCTAGGAAGTTACTCAGCAATGGTGAGACACATCACAGTGCCTTTGTCAGCTTGTCATGCTCATACATCCTGAGCATTTTGATAGCATCACACTCACAGTAAATTAGAGTTGGGTTAACTCATTCATCTGGTGTACTTTGGGCAACTGATTATATTTGTAAGCCACATGATGGATTGATTCTCCCACAAATACATCAAGTCTTGCTACTACCTGTTCTTATGTTCCCAGATATTTTCCAGTGGATCTGATAATAGAAATTCAACTACTGTTTTGAGATCCTTTTCACCCATTGAGCAGAAGGAACATTAATATAATTATTGGAGAAGAGAGACCCTGAAAACCCCTTTCTGATCCCTGCTGGTCAACGTAAAGCTTTCATGGAGATGGGTACAGATTTTTGTAAGAGGCTGGAGCCATGTTTTGCCTGCCAAATCCACTGGAGCAATTTTCCTACTCTTGGCCCCACTGCATCAAGATTACTTCTCTGTGTCAAAGTAAAGCTTCATAATGTGGATAAAAAGAATAATTAGAGAAATCAAACATAATTCATCCCTCTAAGCAGGAAAAAAGCCAGGCATCTTGTAGCACACATTCTAGCACACTGGATTGAGCATTGCAATTTTAGTCCTTCTGTGTGCCTGATCATTTGACATTTACTCCTATTGAACAGGCCCTTAATTAGATTCTCCTGCCAGAATAAGATATCTGACTCTCCCCTTACAAAGCAAAGGCTCTCCAAGTTGTAATCTCCACTACTTGCCCCATTCATTTAGTTGTAAATATCTATGGCTAACCTTGCAAGCAGGAGATTTAGAAAACTGAGGAAATCCATAGGTTCTACCCAAGGTAAACCACGGGCTTTCCCAAGCCATGAGAGGAAATCAATATCCTATATCCTACTTACAAGAAAGCGAGGTAATGTTTTGATACCTTTGTTCCTTGTAAAGCTGTTTCATCAGTAAGTCCCTCCTGCACAAACCTGAGCTCGTTCTGTCTTCTCCTGCTGCTGCTGCTCCTCTTGGTTAGAGGCTCGTGGTCTCTGTCTGGATCCAGCTCCCTTTAGCAGGGGTCATACCCTCCTCCCTCCCCCGACTCCAGGTCCTGCTGACCTTTAAGCCCTTTTCAGGATCTGCTGAATGGTTTATAGGGGCCCTGCCTTGCTGGCCCTGCTCCTGTCATGTTGAATTTCTGTGAACCTCTCCTATATTCCTGTCCAGGGCTAGCACCCTATTTCACTTCCAAGCATCTGATTTTAGCAACGACCTCAGCATTTTAAGGCCAGCCAGTCTTGTTAAATCTCTCTGTAAACATAAACCCCACAGCAGATCTTTTTAAAAGCCTTTGTAATTCATGCTTTCCATCTGCCCATCAGACCACACGAAAAGATCCACTCTCTGTTCCTGTTTTCCTTTCCATTTCCCTCTTCTCCCCAGGAGCCTGTCCTGCTGTCACAAACCTACTAAAATTTGCACAGATCCTGCCCATCTAGCATATTTTCCCAGGTAAACAGACAACTACTTTCTAAGGATTTGCATGGCAGATTTGTAACTATTGATTGGGTATCCTGCTTTCAAGGGATGTCTATATCTTTTTCTGAAATTCATCTATGCTTTTACCCACTCATTTTGTATCCATTCATGTATTGAGGGGAAAAAATTAACTTTTCAGAAACAGCCATAGCATAATTCTTATAGGCTTTACAGCACATTAATAAGATCCAAAACAAGAAAGGAGGGAATATAAAAGAGAAAAAAAGCCTCTTAAAATCCATACTAGCTGCAAGTATACTCACATTGAAAGCATGCCAAAGGATCCATCCCTATCCCTCACAGATCTGCATTACAGAGTTCATTTAGGCAGAGCTTCTGTGTGAAGTCAGGAATCAGACTGCATCCCACATAACACCACCTCTTACAGAAAATTAATCCACAAGCCAGTATATGACAAGATTTTTCATTTCCAGATCATCAAAATAGGGCTGCCAGGAAGCAATGCTTTTCCCCCTGTAGTTTAGAGTTTGCAAGGATTTAAGATAAAACCTGAGATAAGACTTTAGCTCCCACATGCAGGTAAATCCAATACTGCACAAAACAACATTCCAAGCAGAATTATCCCCCAGGCAGGTGTCTCATCACGCCTTTGTCCACATCTGCCAAATTCACACCTGGAGTGAAGAGGAGCATGTGTTTATGCCAGCATTTGGACAGAACAGGCCTCAGACCAGATTTTGTTATGGTTAGAAATGGTTACCAAATAGCAAGTTGCAGTTGAGACTATTAGTAATAGTCTGGTCTTCAAGCATTTTCTTCTCTCTCATTGTACTTTCTTCCACATGAGCAATCAATGACTCACTCTAAAAACACCCATCATCATTCTACACCAACAGCCACTTGCTGAGGCCTTGGCCTGTATTACAGCATGCACGTAATTGAGCCTTCTGACCTCCGTACAGCACCTGATAATGCTAGTCTGAAATTACGAGTTTTCCATAATTTCCGTGAAAATGTAAATCTCACCGCAGAGTAACACCTAATTCAGCCTGTACAGAGTATAATCAAGCCTTAAAGACTCCCTCAGGAAAGCTACTTTTATATATATACATACATAATTATATTATAGAATGTAATACTATAACACATTTTAATACAGCCCAAGGAGCTGCATTACACTCTTCCTGAAGATGGCTGTTCTTCAAACCCAATGCGCAGCAAGTGACACAACATTTTCAACTTGTAACACAGACACCAAGATCTTATTTTAGTGAGTCCTAAATATTTCCACAGCTCTTAATACTGCATCCCAGTTCTCCATTAGTTCTTGTGAGCCTAAGACACCATCAGCCCCTTGTCCTGTTATTCTGTTCTAGAATTCACCCATTCCCTCCTGTCCACACTTCTTTTACCTTTAGGCGTCACCCAGCACCAGAATTTCTTGCCAATATACCTTCTCCAGCTATTTCAGCTCACACCCCTGTTAACCAGGGTGAGGCAGCTCATCCCCACACCCTTTAACCTCTTCCTACCCCATGCCAGGTCTCTCGCATTAACACCACCTCCCCCTCATCAGCACTGCACCCTCCTTCCCCGCCTCACTCAGTAATTCCCACCAAATCCAGTAACCAGCTGCACAATGTAACAGTGAATTCAAGGCCACGGTGGGTTGTCCAGCTCCTGGTGCTCCACTGGCCGGGCCCCGGCCGCTCCCAAGGAAAGGCAGCAGCAGCTCTCCATGGACATCACCCACCACCCCAGCAGCGTGCAGGGCTCCCTGGGTCAGGAGCATCTCTTCCATTGGTTATTTGATTCCCTAATTACATAGAAATGAGAAGTAGTGGCTGAAAACAAATAATTTTCAGGTTAAAGCATCTGTTAAAATTTATCCTTTCTATTTTTGGGGGGCGTGGTGGGCTTTTTTTCGGAGAAGATCGTTTGGGAGATGAAACACAAACCATCATTGTGCAGTTTCAGGGTTTCTTTCATGTCCTTTTATTTCCCAAACTTACGGCTAACAGCGGATTTGGGCGGGGGGGGGTGGTTTCCTCTAATAAAAAGGTAGTGAAAAATAAAAGGAAAACTGGAAAGGAACAGTAAGGGGGAAAATATTCTTTTGCAACAGTGTTTTAGTATTTCTGTTGAAACCCAGGACATGGAAATCGAAATGAATTTTCACGTGCCTCGGTTGGTGTTAAAAGCAGCAGAAAGCGGAAAAACACTTGGTTCCACTCCCGTTGTAACTGTGCGTCCCTCGCTCGGTTCCATCTGTTGAGCTCCAGGCGCGCCGCTGCTGCCCCGGGCGAGCGGCAGCCCTGGGGCCGGCGGGAGCTGGAGCTGCCTGGGCTCCCTGGAAGTCTCCGCCGGCTCGTCCTACGGAGCTGCTCCTCCTCTTTCTTCCACCTGCTTAATCATATTTAAATATACTAAATACTTTCCTATTGTTGTTCTGGCATAGAAGTAATTGCCGCAGTTGCCATGGGGATGTTTTGACAACACAAGGGGGATGCCCGAAGCATGAGAGGAGGCAGAAGTGTCCGCTCGCCGGGGGACGTGGGAAGTTCGTGTGTCTGACACCGGCGTCCTGGGGACGCCCGGCCCGGCGCTGCGCTCCAGCCGATGAGATCATCCTGGGAGAGGGAGACACCTGGGCTCGCCTCCGCCCAAGGGGAGCACGGAGGAGGGATGTCCGGGAGCGGAGGCGAGGTGTGGGACGGTCACAGCCGCGTCTCCCCGAGCGGTGCCACCGGCAGCACCGGCTGCAGCTGTATTTGCTCAGGGCCGGCACAAAGGCTGCCCCGCCCGGTGCGGGGCACCCGGGGCCGCGCCGCTGCCCATCAGCCTGGCCCTCCCCTCCCAGCGCCGGTGTGCGGGGTGGTTTCCCGGTTGGGAAACGGGGCGTCAAGTCCCGGGACGGCCGCGGTAGCGGGCCCGGAGGCCTCCCGCGTCCTCGGGAAAGACGGAGAGGGGATCGGGACTCGCCTCTCGGTCTCCAGAAAAACAAGGCATCGCTGTCCCCGCTGGAGCGGCCCTGGCTGCCCAGGGGACTGCGTGGAAGCACCACCCTTCCCGGTGGCTGGCCTCTCCCCTGACCCCGGCGTAGGGGCCATACGGCGCTCCAGCAGCCAACGGGGCACACTCCGGGCCGGAGCCGGGGGGAACCGACACGACCCCGCTCCGAGCCTTCTCCATCCCTAGGGTCTCGGCAGCAGGCCGGGTTTGCAGCGGGGTGGGGAACAGGCTGCTCTGGAAAGCGTGGGAGGGTAGCGGGGATTCCCCCTTCAGGCTGAAAAAAACCCTCCCCAGCCTGTAAAAGACCCCCCCCGCTCCCCTCCCCGGCCTCGCTCAGCCCGCTGGGCTCAGCCAGAGCCGGGGTCCCGGCGCCGGCCCGCCCGGCCGGGCTGCCGAGGCAGCCTCGCAGCGAGCAGGGCGAGGGGAGGTTCATTTTAGGTGAAGGAATGTCATTTCGCTACTAAATGGTTAGTCTAATTTGATCTTTATTATGCTGTGGATTAGGGCTGATTCATATTAAACACGAGTGCAGTTAATATAACTCCGGAACGTGTCCCGCTGTATGTACAGCAGCCGCTGTTACAGCTCCGCCGCTTCCTGCGACCCGTGGATTAAGATTTAATTAACAGGGAAGTTTGCGAGCGCTCGCCTGCAGCCTCTCTGCTTCACAAATAATTTATACTCAGTTCCGCCGATTTTTATTCAAGTGACAGCATTTTATTTTACTCTAGAAGGGACCTGAATATTTTATGTTCTGCCAGAGGCTTCTGTATATGAACCTCTCCGAGGCTGCTTCAAACCGAAGTGATTTTTTTTTTTTAAATCTACGGGAATTACTCCAGTAGGACAATTTATCAGAGTCCCTTACGCCTCCCTCCTCCTACTCCCCCCAATTTAACAGCCTAAACTACCCATATGAAAGTTAATCGTCGTGATCCCCATTGTCGGTTGTATAAATCCAAGTTCAAGCCAATCTCCAAGACACGGCAACAATTCTGATAAATTGTCCTGCTCGCCTAACTACACAAGAATGGCTTTTATAATTAAAAAGGGAGCTGAGTTAAATCAACAGCTCCTAAGCCCTTCTCAACAGGGCTAGAATGGGAGAAATGTGGCGACTTGATTTCTTTAAGTAGCAGCTCTTTGTAGCCCGTTCATAATCCTAGATATGGAAACCCATCCTGCACAAAGTCAGCTGCCAACTAAAAAAGGGGGTGGAAAAAAGGGAAAAAAGTTTATTCAGATGCTCAAAGTCCATCTTTTTTTTCCCAGTCTAACATAACCCTAGTACTTTATAACCAAACAGACAACTCCTTTTCCAATTAAAGTGGAATTAGGAAACTCAATCAAATTAGCTCACTATTAAAGCCCTTCTTTATTAACCGTTTTATTGTAGTAATATTAAGTTTCACCCGCTCTTGGAACACGAGACTTTAAAAAGTTTCCCTTGTGATATTGATTTGGCTGCTCCCAGGATGGATCAGGGTCAAACGTATTTGCCTAGGTGTAATCTGTAATATTTACTTACTTTTTCGTTGGGTTTTTGTTTTTATTTTTTAAGAAAATCTTAAAATTGTAGCCATGTTGATCAATTGCATGCGAGACGGAAGACTTGCATTTTGATGCAATTTGATTTTACCCAGGAGCTTCCTTCTGTGGCTGCAGCGGGACTGCTCTCCTCCCAGCCCCACCAGTATATTAACTGGTTGGTAGGAGCTGCGCTGGCAGCTCCCAGCCAATGTTTACACAGTTATATTTGAAGTGAGAAAGTAAACAGTCCAGCTGTGCCACGGAGCGGTTCGGTGGGATTAGGTTTCCATACCAACCAACTTTAGGAGCTTTTACAGTCTTAATTCAACCATGCACTGAACTTGTTCTTTGTGAGTAATAGTTTTCCTGGGCCAAACACTCCCAGGACTGGTAAGAAAGTCACACTCCGGCCTTCGGCAGGATTGCCTCTCGGGATGCACGGGGGCACGCCCTGCTGCCCCCCACTCGTCCCAATACAGAAATAAATAGAGGGAGGAACGCCCTTCTTACTTTTTGATCTTGAAGAACATTTGGACACCGCTGCCAAAAAAAGAAAAAAAAGAGCCACGCGAGTAGCCTTTACTCTCAGATGAGGGGCAAGGATACACAGCTCCAAAAACAGAGAAACCTTCCCTGCACATACACTCTTTACTGATCTTTACTTATCCACGCCTGTCGCAAACACATCCTTACATTCTTAAAAAAGTCATTATTATAGACCCTTTTGCTTATTTTGACACAGAAACAACTAAAACGCACAATCAAATTTCAGATCCTACTTCAGAGGGAAGCACTTCTCCGCTGCTACACAACCGGCGGTCCGCAAGGTGGGCATGTGCTTTAACCAGGCTTCTTTTTGTGACAATTCTAAATTTCGTAAATATGCAAACACCATCAAAATACCAAAGGGGAAAAAAATTCTGCTTAAATTTATACCTCTGTTGTTTGTGGTTTTTTCTCCAGATGTAAATAAGAAAAAGATCAGAACCAGAAATAAACATATTTGACAATTTCAATTGATAAGGAAATTGCTCTCACTTGTATGCTTCATTTTTATTTATAAATTTTTCTGAAGAATATCTGGTTTGACCATGATAAAAATGTAGTAAACATGTTTGTACTATTTGCATAAACTCCTTTAAATATTGACTGTACTTGTCAAATGAATTTCCCAAAACACACTTCCATCGTCTCTTAAAATACCACTTGGCATTCATAAGACCAACTTTTTTTTTTAATAGAAAATAACATTTATTTCTATGAAATGGAAACACAGAATTACCTGTTAGAAACAGCAAGAAGTTTGCTACATCGGAACAAGAAAGCAATTTTCTTGCAGATCACAAATGAAGGAGGCTTATTAAACCGTCATACACCATTGGCGCCGGGGTCCTACGGACAGTTACAAATATATCTACTTTCCAATGTTATATACAGACCATAACGTTTCTGGGGGTGGGAAGGAAAAGGTTTTCAATTTGACAATGTTTCATCTATATGCCTGGTAAGTATTACAATGCGCTGTCTAACCTTTAGCTTAACGTTAATACCAAGTTCACCTACGAGTTACATTAATAACTTAGATTTCCATTTTATAACATTATACACTTGCTAGTATACATATATATATATGTATGTGTGTGGGAAAGAGCGTGTGTGTGTGTGTGCACACCCCACGACGCACTGAGGATATCCATGCTTATGGCCATAAGCAACAAAGAGTGACTCATGTCTGGACAATGAAAGTGCACCTTTATCACCTTAATACACCTATGTCTGTCCGCGCCGGGCTCTGCACGCAACCACCACCTGCACGGGGGAGAGGGGAGAGAAACCCACCCGTGTCCGTCCGCCCATGCCCACCTAGCTACCTCTACACAGACGAGCTTTAGGAAGCCGCTATTGCTTCTCGGGGGTGTTGTTGACCATGGGCCCGTAAAGCCCGCTGGAGTACACCTGCTCCTTGTGCACGGCGGAGCGGTCCCGCATCAGGTCGCTGAAGGCGTAGTCCACGGGTGGCCGGAACCCCAGCGTGGGCATTAGCCCGGCCGTGGAGTAGGGGGTCATGAAGGCCAGTCCCCGGCTGTGCGCCGAGTAGGCGAGGCGCAGGGGGTTGAGTCCCAGGTGGGTGCCCAGCGGGTAGGCGCCGGCCTCGGCCCCGAAGTGCGTCGCGTTGGGCTGCAGCGGGGAGAAGGCGGAGCGGCTGCCCAGCGTGCCGATGGCCGGGGCCATGGCGCCGGCGATCAAGGGCCGGTGGTGGGCGGCGGCGGCGGCGGCGGCGGGGGTGGGCGGCAGGCCCTGCAAGGCGCCGTCCCGGGCCCAGCCCTCCTCAGGGCCCTTCTCCGGGCCGCGGTTGTTGAGGATCTGCTCGATGGCCTGTACCACGTCCCCGCCGCAGCCCTGCAGCACCAGCTCCAGCACGCTGCGCTTGTGAGCAGGAAAGACGCGCGTCAGGATGTCGATGGGAGTCCGCTGCCGGCCGCCGGCCGAGGGCGACGGGTCCTGCTCGTCCTTGTCCGCCTCCGAGCCCGAGTCCGAGCCCAGCGGGCTGATGGAGCCCGGGCTCTCCTCCCCCTCCTTCGGGCCCTTGGAGACGGGTGAGCTCAGGAAGGACTCGCCGTCCCCGTTCTCCGAGCCCGAGCCGTGGCGAGCATCTGGGGAGGAGGTGCCGGGCACGGACTCGCCGTCCGGGGAGAGGGGCTTCCCGCCCGCCTGCTGCGGGGTGACGGCGCGGCTTGGCAGCAGCGTCTTGGGGAACAGCTCGAACTTCTGCATCTTGGACTCTGCGAGTCGAGGGGGCAGAAGGAAGAGAGACCGTCAGTGCGGCTGCCCCGGCCGTCGGCGGGGCCACGCGCCCGCAGGTCCGCGCCCCGCTCCTCTCCCGCCGCCTCTCCCGGCCTCTTCCCCCCATCACCACCGCTCTCAGGGCGCGCAGCGCGGCCTTACCTGAGGCGCCGGCGCCTCCCTCGCCACCGCCGCCGGCGCAGACGGAGCCGAAGACCTCGTACGCGGGCCGGGGCGGGATGATGCCGTTGGCGGCCGCCAGCGCCAGCCCCTCGGCCGTGCCGTAGAGCAGCTGGAGCTCGCGGGCCTCGTTCTCCTCCTGCGCCTGCTGCCGGCGCAGCGCCACCTGCGCGGCCATGACGCGCTGGCGCTCGGCGATGAGGGTGCACTTGGCGCACATGCAGTCCTTCCAGCGGCAGTACCGCTTGTGGCCCTTCAGCGCCGACACCACCCCGTGGTTGCGGCAACGGGCGCACTTGGGCGTCCGTGGGTACTTCTCGGCCGCCCGCAGCAGCAGCGGCGGCGCCCGCAGCAAGCTCCCGGCCACGCTCACCGGCAGCGTGGCCGCCGCCGC